>VXBJ01000119.1:27790-38407 GCA_013400055.1 Nycticryphes semicollaris | reverse complement strand
GAGGAGGAACTTCTTCAGTTTGATGGCACTAGAGCAGAAGGCTTCCCAGAAGGGTGGCAGAGTCTCCATCTCTTCATATATTCAAAACCCACCTGGACAAGTTCCTGTGCAACTTGCTCTAGGTGGAACTGCTTTGGTAGGGGGGTTATACTAGATGATCTCCAGAGGTCCCTTCCAATCCCATACCATTTTGTGAGTCTGTGAATTAGAAAGTTTTGTTGATTTTTTTTTTTTTTTACTACAGACCTAGAAATGAACTCATTCAATAGTCTGAGCTCTATTTTTTTCATTTTTAGAATAATAAAAATAAAATTGTGGAGGGATTAATTTAAGAAAGGTTAGTCTCTCTTTTAAAGGTTGTTCATGTAGCTGTGCAGATATAACAATTTAACTGTACACAGTTACACTGAGTTTTATACTGACTGTACTGATACAGCAGTTATTACAATCAAGTGGACTTTTAAGTTCAAAACTGTAGGTAAACTTTATCTCTTTCATCAAATACACTAGTTATATTTAAGAATCTTCTCACTTTTCTCTTTGGTGTTCTCTCTTTGCAAGGAGGTGGGATGGGTAGTGCTGTGTTTTTTTTGAGCAGGTTTGACACACAACGTAAAAAACAGAACACAGAAGCATACAAAATCGTAGATGTTAGACACGAGAAACATCTGTTAGAATATCTGTTCCATTTCTCTGTCAGGACAAGATATTATCCCATTTTACTAATGTTTCATCCTGTGTAATTTTAAAGGTCAGATTTTAATTAAAAGTCAGCCTTACTTTTACATGTAATTCCATGTCTGTATTTTAAACAGTTACGACTACAAATGCACTTAAAAACCAGGACGTTTTGAGTAAAATTGACAATTTAAGCATGTAAATTAAATATGTTCAAGCAGTTTAGACTTGCACAGGGGACATGTCTATGCTGAAGCAGAGTTCACCTGTCCCACTTTGGCTATCCAACTGCACAAGGATTTTCTGGAGTTTCTACTATTTACTTGGATAGAAATAACATGAAAGCATAAATTCTCATGATACACCTACATTGTCATGTATCTTCCTTCTTTTTTCTTTTCTTTTTTTACTATCAAGGACCTTAAGCCAACTGGTCAGAAGGCATATGGCAAAACTAATAATGAAAACACACCAATAGGCCTACTTTGACGCTACCTACCAGATCTGACTGGTCTTTTGGGATAAATTATTTATATACCTTCCTTAATTTTTTCTGAATGCAATTTTTCTACAGTTAATCAACAGGTATTTGGGGTTGTTATATTCAAAACTCATGTAAAGGATGCTAATGGGCCTGTTCTTCCTCAGGCTCTACCACTGAATCCTGAGTAAACCACCATAGTAGTAACACAAAGAAGCTCTGGAGTTTATCCCCTCGTGAATTTCTCTTAATAGGTAGTCTATGATAGCTGATACTTCAGTAATCATGGAATCACAGAATTGTCAGAGTTGGAAGGGACCTCTAGAGATCATCTAGTCCAACTCCCCTATTAAAGCTGGATTGCCTAGAGCACAATACTCAAGACTTCATTCAGGCAGCTCTTGAAAATCTCAAGCGAAAGGGACTTCACAACCTCCTGGGCAGCCTGTTCCATTGCTCTCTTACCCTCACTATACCCAACCTATATTTGTACCTGGGATCGCCATGACCCAGGTGCAGGACCTTGTACTTGGCCTGGTTAAAAGTCATGAGATTCATATGGACCCACCTTTCAAACCTGTCCAGGTCCCTCTGAATGGCCTCCCTTCCCTATATTGTGACAACCGTACCACAGGGCTTGGGTGTCATCAGTAAACATGCTCAGGGTGCATTCAGTACCACTGTCCATGCCTCCAACAAAGATGTTAAATAGCACATGTCCCAGTACTGACCCATGAGGAACACCACTCATCACTGACTTCCACTTGGACAATGAGTCATTGACCACAACTTCCTGAGCGCGGCTATCCAGCCAGTTCCTTATCCACCAATTGGTCCATCTATCAAATACATGTCTTTCACATTTAGAGATCCAGAGGGTCACGTGGGACAGTGTCGAATGCTTTGTATAAGTCCAGGTAAGTGACATCTGTTTCTCTCCCTTAATCTACTTATGCTGTGGCAACTTTGTATGCCATCAGGTTGGCTAAGCATGACTTCCCCTTGGTGAAGCCATATTGTCTGTCACCAATCACCTTATTTTCCATGTGTCTTAGCAGAGTTTCCAGGAGGATCTGCACCACAATCTTACAATCTTGCTGGGCACACAGGTGAGACTGACCATCCTGTAGTTCTCTGGATCTTCCTTTTTTTTTTCTTTTTGAAAATGGGTGTTATGTTTCCCCTTTTCCAGTCAGAAATAACTTCACCAGACTGACCCAACTTTTCAAATATAATGGAAAGAAGCTTAGTAACTTCATCCCTCAGGACTCGTGGATGGATTTCATCAGGTTCCATGGACTTATATAGCTTCAGGTTCCTTAGTCTCAAACCTGATCTACAATGGGTGGTTCTTCATTCCTATAGGCCTTGTTTTTGCTTGCTGCAACCTGGGAGTGTGGCTAGAGCCCTTACCATGAAGATCGAGCCTTCTCGATCTTCAGCCTTCTCCATATCCTTTGTGACCAGGTCTCCTGTTTCCTTCCAGAGGGCCCACATCTTCCCTAGTCTTGCTTTTATCCCTGACATACCTATAGAAGTTTTTTTCTTGTTATCCTTGATGTCCCTGGACAGATTTAATTCTATCTGGGCTTTAGCTTGCGTAATCTGCTTCCTGACCACTCAGTTTCTCTGTATTCCACAGAGCTAACCTACTCTAAATAGCTAACTAGGTCTATCAAGTGGACTAAATGCTACTGCAGAGGAATGATAGGCTGCTTGTCTGTAAGTACTGAGTAAACATCAGACTTCATCTGGACATGAGTTTCTCAGTACAGGACGAAGATTATAATTTATAAATAATGCATGTACAACATGCCCTAATAACAATAACTCTCCTTTCCTTTTAATGTTCTAAACTAATTTAAAATATCAAAACTACTCAAGAGAATTAGTATTCAGACATGTCAAGATATTTAAAAGATTAATCCCTTTTGACAATAGTAATTTTCAATTATAAATTAACTTTGTTTTTATGCCTTTCCTGCTATTGGCACTTCAGAAACTGTGGTCTGTAAACTACAATTTCTAACCTGAACTTAGCAAACCATTAGGAATATTTTTTTAAAACAAATCCAGATTCTAAGTGGTATTCTTCCACACTAATTCACCATATCTAACAAAAGCCAACTCTTTTATTGGATTTCCTGAATACCCTCTCTTCATTTCAGCAAAGGAAATCAGACCAAGGTAATTCTTACTAGCACTAGTTATTTTGATCCTGTATGAAATAAGAAAGATGGAAAATTAAAGGATCAACCATAATTTCTTAAGGACAGTCCACTTATTTCAGGGAGGCCAGGATCCCAGCCCACAGTCAAAACACATTTTGTTTTTTCTGTTGTATATCAGCACCTCCAACCTAGCTCATGTTCCAAAAACTCTGCTTGTAGGTAACTGTTGTCAAATCAACAGCCATGTAGCCTTGTAGGATTAAATTAAATGTGTGAAAGAGAGAACTTAGAAAATCTTCGTCTCCCTGACCTGCAAATCCACACGAAGGCAGTACTCCATGTTATGTTCAACACATTAAGATCATCCCTCCAACTCCAAGGATACTACACTTAGTCAACCTAGTTACCTCTGGATTAAGTTTGAGCCTGAGGAGGGCACTCTTGAAACTCTTTCTAGGGCCCTCAAATTATATATCAATAGCTATGTTTTCCAGTCTTGCAGATCCCTCGTAGGATGCAGATTTTCTGGCCTTTCTAAATAGCCTTATAAAGTCCACCACTAGAGGATTAAAAGAGTTCACAAAACACATGGACTTTCTAACCATAACAGTTGTGGGATTTAAATCCTCACATCATTTTTTTTTAAATCCTCACATCATTTTTTTGAAATCTAAATAATTTTTGCTTTCTGAAAAGGAGAATTAGGGTACAAGAATGTATTATGGTCACAGAAGAAGTCTGTTCAGAGATGTCTGAGAACGGCCTAAAAGACCAATTATAATCCAATTCAATGTCTTTCTTCTGTATTGCATTTCAATCACTCTCAGCCTCAGTTATTTATGAGTAGGGAACTCAAAAGCAATGAAGAAAACCTAAAAACACAAACGGTCTCCATAAGAATACATTAACACAGAAATAATATTTTTGAAAAATGTGTATATTCATATTCAGTAAGTGAAGGAAAGATTTCTGCAAGTTTACTTGAGCTGTGTTCTGCATATGGTGTTTAAGAATACTTAGGGTGACACTGCTGTTAATAAAGTAGCCTAGTCCTCCTCTTAATCCTACCTATGTGCTCTTAGTGTTGATTCCCCACTCACCCACAAATCCTCAGAACAGAGACACAGTTTGAAAACAACCTTCAGAGCCAAATCAAAAGACAGGCTCAAGATGTGTGGCAAGGGACAGAAAAGGATGCTAGGACCAGCCATTTCAGTAGTACTCTAAAGTCAGATAAACTTCTCCGGTTTAAGAGTGTAGGATATATTTTTCCCTTTGGTTACCCTTAGTAAATTATTCCCAGTGGTGAGCAGAACATTCCAAGAGCATCAAGAGGTTTGGTGTTACATGGATTAGCATGCTGGGGAGCCTTTCTGTGATGCATTGCCCTGCCAGGAGGCTGTATACATGCCTACACTTTTGTTTTATTTGTTCTCGCTACTTTTGGTGCTTGTCAGAAGTTACGAAAGCTACAGGATTTTGATCAAAATAGATCTTCCACAGTAATTTTTTTGTTGCAAAAATTCTACCAATATTAATGTGAAATGGGCCAGAAAGCATCAGGATTATTGAATCTTTTGACTCTGACCTCTTCAGCAATAAGGAGCTTTAGCCTTATAGATCACTACAGCCAATTTGAGAAATAAGATGACACTTTCTTATCAATCTGGGCACTGAATAGGAGAAAAGCTCTGACTATATGTAGAGCAGTTGCAGAATGAAAGTGAATGTGATCCATGTATTTCTATTATGGGTGTAGGGATTAGGGAGCAGAGAGGAAATATGAGATTAGAAGCACATAGAAAAGTGAAAGAAGAGTCTTGCAAAGTAGGGAAGTAAAAACTGTTTCCTTAGCTGCACAATGTGGAGAGAAAGGACTGTTTCTAGAATTAGAGAATTATCATATAGGACAGTTAGAAGAATGCAGAGAGCTTTAGGACACAGATTTAGGCATTCTTTTTAAGGTTAAAAGGCCTGGCCTTAACCCTCTCGTAAGTAATCCAATTTTTTAAAGAAATAGTGATTTTTAATTTTTTTTTTAACAAATATAAGGGGCCTATGCTGAGTAAGTTCTTAATTTTGTTACCTCAGTTAAAGGTGTCAAAGCTGGATGAGTTAATCGGTGTTTGTTGGTTGTACTAAACTTAGAGCAGTATATCTTTGCTTCATCACTTTCATTTTCTACTGTTTCTGAAAGGTCCTGAAAGTGATTTTTCTTTAATTGTTTATTTGGGAGTTTTGGTGAAATATTTTATTTATATTTTATATTTGTGTAATTTTTTAGGTGTGAATATAGATGGGTAAGTCATCTTGACTCCCTTTCTTGTATCATAAATGCTCGTTTAAACCTTTTGCCTTTTTATATGACAAATATTAATTTAAAATGCAAAGGGAAGTGTGGAGAAATGAACAAGTAAATTCTGACCAAAGTGTCATCTCTGTATTACTCAAGTAAATAAGTAAATATGTAGCTCCTCCTTTGTTTTTAAAATCCCATTTCCCAAAATGGGTACTTTCATCTTAACTAGAAGTTCAGAGTTAGACGTTTCATGCTGTGTTTCCAAATTTACACATACACTCTTTACCACCGGAGGATATTGCGACAGGCAAGAAAATTGTTGAGCCCAAGCAATCTGCAAATGGGCTATGTGTGGGTAGCTGTTATTATTCATCCACCTTTGTTTTTCTGATGTGCGTAAAGGATCAGACTGATAATTCCACAAGAGGTATATATGAATGAAGGAAAATACATCCTCCAAAAGGGAATGTGAGTGATGCCTAGCACCAAAAGACCATTCTCATCTGAGAAATGAGTGTGGAGAGAAAGCTTTTGAGAGAATAATTAATAACTGTGAGCTTTTGAAGGCTGTAGTTTTATTGGGGAAATTATCCTGAGGCTCAACCTAAAAATTAGAAAAAGGACTGTGGTCTAACAGAAACGATACACTGTGCTCAGTTTGACTACGTTGTGCTCTGCTTGACAGGGTCATCCCATGGGTCTGATCCAGAATGCCATCTTCTCCTTATAATCATGTATGGGCTATCAAAATATAAATGTGTATGAAAGAAAGCAGTGGATAACAGTCTAGAATTACTTTAATTTTCCATGCAACCCGAACTGGGTGATTTGCTTCAAAATTACTCATGTTGGCTCAAAGCAGTGGTCTTAATGAAAATAAGATACAGAAAATTTATCACAGTGCTCTTTCTCCTCTATCTGCTGCAGCTGAAAACCTGTTTCTTTTTTCAGTTTATCCCATTTTTAATCAACACAGTGCTTCCACAAAATTGAAGAAATTATTCTTAGAATGTGAGAGAGATACAGAAGCTAACTGTCATCAGAAAGAAAGAGACAATAATATAAACCATTCACTTGAGGATGCTGGGGTCTAAAGCCCAGAACATTCCAGTCTGGTATTGTATGTCTGCATATTTCCAAGTGTTACTTATACTGAAAATTTCTAGCATTCCAGCACATCAGGAGAGAACTAGTAACAGCAAAGGGAAAAGAAATGCCTCCTTGCAAATAACACCTACTAAAAGAGGCCTTCTCTTCAAATCAATTCAAGGGACTCTTGAGCCTCTATCACTGTTAACTTTCTTAGACAAAGTCAAGTAAATTAGTATTTCCCTCTTTTGGGGGGTCAGTTTTATCCAGCTGGGATTTCTGATTTGGAATCTGTAAAATGAGAGAGAACACAAATGAGTAATGAGTCCTATTTTTCCAAGCTGTCAGCAATCCAAGTACTATACTCACAGTGTATACATGCTCATTACAGAATTATTAACGTTTGGAAGCTCAATTCTCCATAGTAATTCTGTCATTAGCCACACCAAAAGACAAATGACATATTTATAGTTTCTGTAGTTACCTCTAGTTTTTGATTCTAGAACCAAAAAAGAACATTATCTGTGCCGTGTTTTCAGTTTCTCAGCTACAAAGAGATACAGAAGAGGAAGCAGTGCTGACAAAATACAGTAAGAGAGAAGAGATTGAGAAAGGGGGGTGCCTAGTACCATGACAAAGGCACTTCACTGAGAGAAAAAGCTGTAGCACATATGAATTAGGAACACAGTGGGACTATAACAGAGGTTGTGGTAAGAAAAACCTAGGCTGCCTTGCAAGAGAACAGAAAATTTTTATGTCACTGAAAAAGCCTTCTTGAAACTGAAAGATGGAATTACTCTCAGCATCAATTGCAATCAAACTAGAGCAGTACACACAAATTAAGCCCTAATATTGCATAAAGTGTTTGAATGCTACAAGATATTTCACAGACTTAAATAAATTTTATTTTACAATTTGACTTTTTGATAGAATAGAATTAATGGAACTCTAACTATCCCTTACTGTGAAGCAACTAGTAGCTTTTGTCACTAGCATCAAAATATTTGCGATGTCTTCCCTCAATTCTGACAGTATGTAGTTGGGCAAATCTCTGCTTAATGTGCTTCCACCACATGCTCCCATATGTTTAGCCTCTTTTCAACCTGAAGCCTAGAAGAATAAAAACCACAATAACATCTTTGCATATGCAAAGTCCTTTATCTCGCTATCACTCATCTTCTCTCAATAAAAACTACGCTATCAAATGTCCAGACATTGTCATCTTTCTAACTCAAACACTGACACAAACTCAGCTAAACTCTTTCACCCCGTTATTATCCAGACAGTGTTTAGGCTCCCTACTCACAATGTTGTATTATTCTGTATGTGGCACTGTTAATGTTAGAGAAGACTGATAATAAGCTTAAAACTCCAAAGGTCATTTTATGCTTTGACACAAATAAATTAAATGCTTATGTATGATATATTCATAGATACACTGCTTCTGTGTTTGACACAACTCAACCAGCTACCATATCTTAAAATACTTTGTTTTGTCTACACTAAACTTCAAGGACATCTTTGAGTATCCTAGGAAATACTCCTCAGTGATTATATCACAATAAGGCAATTCATAGCGGGATGTAAGATTGTGTAACGAGATAAGGATTCAGCTAGCACTTCACTAAAACAGTTTGAGGAACCTCCTCTGGATCTATGTTTGAGAAACTCTAGCTTATTTTATTATTGTTTTATAGAGCCAACGTTTAGTGTTGGAACACTGACTTGGCAGCTACTTAAAATGGAAATGGGCTCCTAAACTGAAAATATTTCTAAAAGTTATGCCAGATGGACAAAGCTGATGGTGAATAAGTTTCTAAGATCTGAGGTCAGCAACTCTAATGTCTGTTCTAATGTATATGTCAGATATACGCCAGGTAGGGCAGGCAAAGAAATTACCTACTATCCCAGATCTTGTTTAAGCCAAAAGTTGAACAGAAACAGAGCTGCTTTATTGTGCTGAAAGTGATAAGGCCCACCAATCTCTGTAACTAGTAGGACATGCAAATGCAATGTAGTTATTTTGACATCCAAGTTTTACAAGCTCAGTCAAAGATTCCGTGCGGTCCAAAAGCTGTGTCAGTCCTCTAACACTGCATCTAAAAGGACAGATGACCATTTCCAGCTGAGATGTCTGGAAGGTGATTTCTGTGGATGTCCATTGCAAAGTTGAGACACACACCTTTGAAACGTTTAACAAAACATCTTTATTGCTTTTCTACCTGATTTCAGTAAACTCTGAATTAGACAAATCAGAATAACTTCAGGCACATTGTGAAACAGCACAATTGTTTTCTTTCAACAGAAACACATGTATCTGAAGAAAATAATGGGGTTTTTTGAGTCAATAATTGCAAAATTGACATACTGCAAGTTGTAAGGAAAGTGTAAATCACAAAATGAACAAATTAAATCTAAAAACATCATAAATATTGTTGTTGCTGATTTTTTTTTTGGCAAATAAAATTTAGAAAATAGCAAGAAGTACACTGCTACACTAAATAATGCATACAGATCAGCTAGAACCAAAATAAGTACACATAGCATCAGTTCAAGAAACTTCAAGAAGAGGGGAAAAGTGCCAACTACTAACTGAGTGTAGTCAGGCACAATGAGAATAGTAGGGATGCACAGTATTCCAGAAAACTAACAGAAATACACAATAAAATAAGCACAGGATAGCTTGTAGGACAATGTTGGCAAACAAGTAAGCAAAGAAGAAAACCACTGGACTTTCCAAACTAGGTTATTTTGCACAGCCTAAGACAGAGATGAGACATGAGACGTAATTATGGGAAAATAAAGAAGCAAAAGTAATAAGCATAGCAGAAAATAAGAGCTATGCAGATATGAGAATGGCACAGAAAGAAAGCAATCCAACAGAATGGAAAATGTTTATTATGTGTGAAAATGCTGAGCACTTCTTTTGCATATGCAAGCTAAACAATCACAAACCTTTGAAGCATGCATATAGACAAACATGGTAACTGACACTGAACAGACCACTGAATTGGTTTGGACTCCTGTACAAACCACAGAAATGAAGGGAGATGAAAAGCTCATCACATTACCTATGGAGAAGCTGAAAAAGCCATAAAAATTGATATTAACAGAGAAACATTAATTTGTTTCAAATCAGAATTAGCAGAGAGAAAACACCAGACAAGGAAACACTCTGAAAGCATATGGAAACCACCAAACTGGCAAAATACAGAAGCTCCCCCTTCAGATAGGCAGCACAGGTACATATTGACTCTAAAGGAACTTAGTAAATTTTTTAAAAATGCTTCTGTAAAATTAACTGATCTTAAAGAGCTACTCAGACAGAAGAACCCACACCAATAGAATCAACATAGACCTAATAGAAATGAACCTTAAAAGGAAAATTACAGGTGTGATTTAAAAGATGGGTGTTTTCTAAGTTATTGTACAAACATTGAATAATCACTGAAGGGTCAGAGGAAGGAATAAAACATACATTTACAGAATGATGAAGAAACGATTGTGAAATCCGGTTACATGAAGGATAATTCTTAGAACAAAGCAGATTCCCTCCTCTTTTTCTCATACCTTATTGACTGCCATTTATTTTCTTCTGGCAGAAGATCCAGCAGAGGAATTGACTGTTGTCAAAGCTAGAATAATGTTTTGAAATGCCAGGACTCTTCCACAAGACTTTCATGACTACTCATGATCTACTGAAGTACAGATCAGGGTTGATTCACAACCTAACAGCCCCACAAAAAGAAGCAACTACTATGAATCCAAACATCTAAATCTTGCAAGTTTACATGTTCAAATTGAGCACTTTGCGAGAGGAAAACATTCTTGTTCTCAAAAGGCAACAAGGTACCACTCTGTTCTCTTTGCAGTCACCAACAAATTGCAATGTTGATCTA
>VXBJ01000117.1:117205-135177 GCA_013400055.1 Nycticryphes semicollaris | reverse complement strand
GGCCCCAAAACTGAGCCCTGAGGGACACCACTGGTGATGAAATGTCAGAGTGGGAGTCCTCACTAATGTGGCCTCCTTCAAACCGTGGCATGCTTTCCTCAGGTTCAATCTTGACAGGCCCAGTTATCTCCCCTTACCCCCTCATATCAAGTTGAAAGACCGGTCTATGAGCCCTGCTAACTCCTGCCCCAAAATTCTTTTCCCCCTCTGGGATAGCTGTGTCCCATCTGACAACGGCATGCCAGGTGTCTCATAAAGCCACCTATGTTCAAAGAACCCATAGCCCTGCCTGTAACACCAGTCCTGGAGCCATAAGTTGATCTGTCACCTCTTCTTATCAATTTCTTTATTCACAGTTGCCACTTGTGGGACAGAAGAGAAGACAACTTGTGTTCCTGACCCCTTGAGCTGCTGCCCTAAGGCTCTAAAGTCTCTTTTAATTGATTTCAGCCTCCTCCTACCCATTTCATCGCTACCCACCTGTCAGAACTGGAGAAATGCAAAGTACTAGCATAATTTTCGAGGGATAATACCTCTGCTGAATATGAGTAACTTCTATTATCCACAGACAGTTTACGATAGTGAATATTTCTCTAACACCAGGACTCTGGAATCCGTCAACTGTACCCAAGGATCTGAATAATTCAAAATTCTTGATGTCCTTTTACAAGCCTGTAGCTGAGACAGTGTATATTAATGTTTCAGCTAACAACTATCTTTCTCTCTTAATATTTTCAATTATTTCTTCTGTATCTATTAAAAAAAAATCATTTAAAGCATACTTGCAAAAAGACCATTGAATATGCTTTACTCTACTGAGGGGTGCACAACACACTTAGAAAATCAGAGGGCTGAGCTTCTTTATTCGTCTCTGTTCTCTTTAATGAAACAAAAATTAATTTCCTGCTCATTGGCTTTTCCAAAAACAGTATAGCAACTTGACACCTACTGGATGTAGTGGAACTCTAAACATGGTATACACGTCCACTTTAAGTGGAAGTTGCACAGGAATTATTATATGGATTCCCTATCATCAGAAAATCATCCCACATTTAAATGATAGATTCAAGAAGTCTGTAGCACAGGGAGGGCGTGTTACTTAACTAAAGATAAGTTGGCTGCAATAAAGAACAAGGCTGACACTGCCTTTACAAATCTTTCAAACAATATCACTAATTTCTGTTGGTTTTTGATATCCTATTTGATTTTAAGTGGAAAGATACCTATGCCTAGGAGAGTTAGTCAGGAAATCCATTCAGTTTTACACACTCCTGAAAGTCCAAGTGTTTAATTTGTGGATTTCAATGAAGTTCTTATCATTCCAAAGAAGAGATGATAGCCAATCTCAGGTAGGAACGCACCTCAATTTGATTTCTTTTATGATGTAGAAGACAATTAAAAAGAAAACTAACTGCTATATTGTAAACCATAGAAAAATTTAAGAATTATTAAAAAATACATGAAGAAATATTTAATATATTATAGATTTTTTTTATGTCTTCACTTCAGAAAACAGTGTAGAAAAAGCATTTATTAATTTGTTTAGACATAAATATAAAAACTGTAATTTTCATTAAACTATTCATAAAAGTATTCGAATATAATAAGCAGAAGTAAAAAAAAAATTATGTGTGTGCACATCTTTGCCTAATAATTTCGGACCTGTTACATGGATAGTTTTACATGCCATTGAAAATAAATCTTTAAGACTCACCTAGTAACATTTATAAATAAATGAGATAAATGTAATAAGAGGATTATTTTCATCTAAATTGCCATGAAGCAAATAGATGAAAAAAATATTTTCTTATGGGAAAAAAACTATAAGTTTCCATGATTACCGGCTTTCTTGACTTGCAGAATTTTTAGAAGCTGTGCAAACTGCAGAAGGAATTGAAGATACTGACTGTTGAAAACATCCTTTTTAATAGCAGCTAAATTCTGTTAGGATGGATCATGGGCTTTGATGCTAGCTTCTTATAAACTGCATGATATTTGAGTTCCTAATGCGTGGCATTAGTCCTGGGCTTTCAGTTGGGAGTGACATCCATTCAAAATCAAATCTGTATTTGCCTGTGATCTGTCCCTTTGAAAAGGCTGTCATTTTAACTTCTTTAGTCAAGATGGAGAATAAAAGCATCTAATATCCAGGTGCTTTATAACACTTGTATCTGAACATTTGCTCATTTGCTATTTTCCTAAAACGTGAGGCAGTGTTTATCTACAACAACATATGCAGGTGGTCATAAGGAAAATATTGGAAGTTCCCTGACCATTCTGTAGTTATGGATCTAATCAGGCCATGCTTCTTTCCTAAGCAAAAAAATTTTTAAAAAAAAAAAAATATTTTAAGCAATTAAGCTTAAAGGTTAACTTGTTTCCTAGATAACAAGACAAAGGCAAAATATTGCACTGCATTCAGAAGTTATCTGAAAACTGATTTTAAAAGTACGCAGGATCATTTCCAAATACAAATAGATCTACAGATCAGCTGTAGACTTTACATTCTGTCATAGCAAAAGGCTGCACTGTTAGCAGAGTTCTTCAGGTTATCCCCTTGAGGTACTTCAGTAATCTTACTGACTCCAGTTAGCTTATTGGATATATAGTTTGTTAGAAGTCTACTAAATATTTTTTTGACGTTATTTCAAGGAAGGAATTCACACAATTCATCCCCTAAAATCTGTTCTCTTCCCTACTAAGCTACATAACAGCTACAAGATGCAACTTGAGAACTTGCACAAGTAAAAGAGTAAATTTTAAAACAGAACTAGGCACATCAGTATATGATCAGTAATAGTCTCACTTCACACAGCACTTAGGCCATCTACAAGGAGATGTTTTGTTTTTCTTTTTCATTACATATGTTGTTAAAACAGAAATAAAATAGCTGACTAGCGAGCAGCAAATGAAATGTGTCTCTGAAGACTTGTTTCAGTCTGGAAGTAAAATTGACAACACTTTGCATGAATTGTATTAGATTTATTTTTTTTTTTTTAAGTTATATCTTGACATATAACTTTGGTGTCTGCTAGTAAAATATTATTTTATTATCAGGTAAAATTTTATTGATATGCAAAAGACTACTTAATACTTAAATTGCAGAACTTCTATAATCAAGAGGTAGTATATATTGTTTGCTTAGTTACCAAAAAAGGGGAGGTGAAAAAAGGCATATTGCGTAACCTACTTTTTGATGTCCATCTCAGCAAGGTGCTATCTTTAAGTATTGAATATTAGGCAATGTACTGTATGCTATCCAACACAGTACTAATAGTTCAGTCTGCTATGCTTTACCTTCTAATGAATTTCATACTGACTTGTGTGGCTTTTCCCAGCATTAATGTACCGTTTCTTCTCATCATAATAGAATTCACTCTAAGTTCTTTAAAACTTAAACCTTCTTTGTCCTATAAAATATGACCCCTTTCTTATAAATGTTGGATTGGGGCCTAACCAAATAGGGAAGAAATTACAGTATGTATCCATCTATTTTTGTTGCCTTATCTCTGTCTCAATCTCAGCGGAACTATATTAGCACATCTTAACATCTTGAAGTGCATGCAAAATAATAAGATTGAAGTAATCTTATTTCCTTGTTCACAGTGGTCAGTGAGTACTGTGAGTTGTTTTACATTTTTATTGGCATGTCTAGAAAATAAGTGCATTTCTAAAGTAATAAAATAGGGGCAAATTAAATAAACTCACATATCCAAAGGAATAAAATGAAATTCTTATACTGAAGTGCAAAGAATTAAATGTTAAATTCAATTTTTTATAGTTGTTCTTGAAGTGCTAAATAATTTCATTGTCTTTGACTTCTCAAACATTTTGAAAATTCTAATCAATATTAAAAATAAAATAAAAAAAGATGGTGTGTTGGAGCTGTACCATTGAATACAGTCACTTAAATCTAACAGAGGGAANTACAGTCACTTAAAACTAACAGAGGGAAGAAAAAGCAAGGGAAATTAAAAAAAAAAAAACCTTAAAAATATCCTCGGGATGTTTTTACTATATGGACCATTGAAAGTTTCATAGCCAAATAAACATATTGAATTAAACTGCTTATTTTTATAGTATGAATTCAAAGCTACATATGCAGCAATAGATAAATCATGTGCAACAGAATGAGATGTAAGAATTGCTGGGGATTTAAAAGTCAGCAAGACAAAAGTTTAATCTGTAATAAATATATATTAGAAAAGCAGATTTAAAATTTGCATTTGTGCTATCTGCTTTATTTGTGTACACAGAGTTTAAGAAACACAGTTCTGAAGGCTCTTTTTTTGAACAAAACCTGCTTATTAACTGAAGTGTTACTATGACCCATTTGAAATGCAGCATTGGATTTTTATGCCTTTGTGGAAGGTCAGACTTCCTCATCTTCTTGATACAAGAATGAAATACATATACGTGTAAAAATGCAATTAATTAGTGTGAATTACAAAATAAATGTGCTTTGGAAAACCAAAGCTTGGATCAAACTATTAAAGAAAAATAACTATTAAAAAAAATCTATTAAAACCATATCCTTAGAACTTTAGGAAATTATGTATTAATTATCATACAAACTTTTTAGTAGTGGAAATAAAAATCTACTTAGGAAGAATTAGCTACATGAATATTGACTAGAGCTTTGAAATTATGAGGAAGGTTTTGAAAAAATACCAAAGAATTAAACATCAGTCACATTTTTATCTTGGGATTTACAGTATCACTGCATTTAATTACTTCTGATGTTTCAGTATCATGCTAAGAGCTAAAAGAGACAAAGAATTGGAGTGGACTCGCTCTTTTCAGACTTGCTTTCCAATGGAAAATAATATCCATTAGGTGGATATTCTTGGCATTTCCACACAAAGGAGATAAAGGACTGAGCTGGCATAGAAAAGCCCTCGAGAAAGTGGTCCTGCCAGTTCAGCCCTAAAAGACTGTGTGAAATGGCTTGCATTGTTACAGTTCTGTGTGCCACAAGTCATGCATGAATAATAAGAACAGAATTCTGGCTTTGCTTCATCTCAAAATTTGTAGGATACTATCATGCATAACTAACTTTTCTTAAAAGGTAATGCATATAGAAGACAATAAGGTTTTCTGTTGTATAGCAAGATTTATCAAGCAAGTTCCTTACTAATACTTGACATTACTTTTGGACATTAGAAAAAAAATTAGATAAGGTGGTTTACTTTAAGGAAATGGGTTTCTTAAGTTAAAAAAAAATAAATAAAAGGGGGTTTTATTTTTCATTTTTTCCCCAGTCTGAAATGATATGTTTTGTAATACAAATTAGCTATCATCCTTATCATTCCATATAAAATGTTTGTGGATCATTTAAAGAGATAAATTATTTATCAAAACCTTTTTCCGTTTACTTGCTCAGTTCCCGTATGGAGTACTACATTTGCAATCTGAGAGAAAGACAATTTAAATTGTGGATGTGGTTTTTATATGTCAATGAGAACATTCCTTCTCAGTTCCAATCTATTAACCACCTTCAAATAGAGTATAGACATTGTAAAATAATGTTTCATATTTATATGTAATGGTGTTTATAAACATTACTATTTTTAATGTCTCAAAAATTACCAGTGTTGTGGTAATCATGTTGCTACTTTAAGAAGAAAAGGCCAACAACAAATGTTTAAAAAATGTTTAGAAGAAACTATAGAAAAATAGAGTTCTTAAAAGAAAAACAAATGAAAATTGTATACATGAGAAAGAAAGGACTACTAAAACAAGAACAGAGGAAGATGAACTGTAGAAGATGAGCAAAGGACTGAGGTAGAAGAAAATTTGGAAAAGTTGATAAGTAGTTTTTGGAAAACAGATAAATATGCTTATAATGGTATTGTGAAGTTTTTAATATCATTTTGGATAAACATGTGTGTCACAGTGATCCTTTTTTTTACACCAAGGTGTGCCAATTCCCTTGGAATCTCTATAAGAAAGGCACAGAACAGGAAGGCTAGTTAATTATTTATTGTATAAAAAACAGAATTGGTAGGAAAGTGACAGAAATCTTATGACTCTTCTGATGCTCCTGTAGCATCTGATGAGCGTCATCTCATTGACAATGGCATGCTGTGCACATTCATGGTGAAGTTTGATTTTGATAGCCTCACTGTTCTTCATCTTTCTGGAATATTCTTTCAAGTGAACAAAGCTAATAGTCTTTTACCTGTACTTTCTGATGTACCTGAACTTTCTAGGTGGCATACCATGATAACCAAGATACACTGCTCCTACCTTTCTCCACAGAAATGAATTCTTACAAGTGGTACATAGAGGTGGTATTGTTAAAGGCAGTCACGGTATGTGCTCAGGTTAAACAGCGATCACTCATGCTAATGTACAGGTCTTTACAACCAAAACCTATGGTTAAACTCTAAATTCTGCTTGAAATCATTGTCTCCTCACTATGGTCTGCTGCACTGGCTCACTACAAGGTCAGATCACATTTCACTAAGCAAAGAGATAATCCTCTGAATACTGCACACATGAATAATTATATCAAAATAGTTTTCACCTTGACTTAGCCATAGTTATTCAAGACTGATGGTGAGGTACCATTCTGTCTTAAGATTTTGGCAGCCTGGGGTTTCCAGTTCTCTCAGGAGAAAATTATTTAATGAGGCTAGCTGTTTCTCAGAAGATTTGGGAAAAAAGCTACTCTGTCTATTATTCAAGCATGAATTATTGGTCTCAGCTGGGTAAAACTCTGTGGGGTTATAGCACAGGTCAGAGAAGATGATATCATGATCCCTTCTGGCATTTTACATACATTCAATTAAAGCTGGGTGGCCAACAGACTGAAACTCTTCACTACCTCTTGTCCAGATTTGTGATGGAAGAGAAAGGATCAGAAAGAAATTAATAAAAATAAAATTTGCAATCTCCTTAACACTCCCCTCCTTTGTTTTCTTTCTGTGTCATGGTGAAAAAACCCAAAATCATCCTCTGGCCTAAATCAGTAAAACCTGACTTTTTAAATTCTTTATTGTTTCGTACTGCTCCAATATAGTGATTTTATATGCTTTGTCACTTTATCTACCACACCTTCATAAATATGTCTCTCCTTTACACCTCTGTGGTTAAAACATTTGTTAATATTCTGAAATTATCCCACTTATGAGGTGATATTAACTATTTATAAAACTGAGTAACTCTAACTTTTGGGTAGTCCCACTGACCTCCGTGAGCAAAACTGGACATTTTCATAAGTATTTCTTTTATGTTAGGAAATAAATGTCAATATTTTCTCATAAATGCAATTGTTTTTTCTTTCTCACTATTTTTCAGAAATTTTACATTCAAAGGAAAGCATTTTTGCTGAATAAAACAAAAAGATTTATAGGGGTCAAAAACTTGAAACAGTAACCCAAGTAAAATTCAGATGGCTAGCAACAGGACCTTTAACTGGATAAACACACCTAGACTGTCTCCAGTGGTAATAGTTCCTTTCTTGGCAAATATTCATTAAAAATTAATATGTTTTAAATGCTTAGTGGGAGCAGTGCAATTAACAAGGGAAAACCCCTATGTTTTCTGAAATAAAGTTTAATCATCTCTTGTGTATTTTTTGTCATCTATGTCTGTGGAAACATTTTTCAAGATGAGGGCTCCTTAGCACTGTAATTTGCAGTAATAACATACTTACACTGTCAGTCAGCTTCCACTCTTGATTCAGAGAAAGCTGAAAGCTATGACCAAGGAATTCCAGATAAGCTTACCTAGTCCCAGGCAGGCTTCTTAGTTTTGTAGTGACTGGCATGTTAGACAGCAACAAAGATATCATCAGGCTTAGAAATGAATTCCCAAGAAGCTAATTTTTTAAAAGTTCCTATTGGTATTGCTTGATTTCCTTAAAAATTATTTCCTTCTTATGTAGTCTCCTTACAGGCTGTCTTTACTGTAGCAGTGCAAAGCTATTCAGGTGGCTATATCATGAGCTGGGAGAAAAACCACAAACCTTCCTTCTGTCTCAAACATCATGATTACAGGCTGGACAGAATTACGGACCACACAAATTCCAAGAGATTTGAATCAGAAGACTCAAAGACAATAAAGGATATGATGCAAGCATACCAGGAAGCAATGTATTAACTCTCAGTATAAGGAGAGGGTGTTTACATTTCACTTAATATCATCAGATCAGTAAAGTCACCCAGACAGTATCTTTAGAGAAAGCTTAGGTATACCAGCTGACATGCAGCTCATTGTCCACAGAAAGACAGATACAATCTAGGCTCATAATTCTCTTTCCCATGCAAGTTTCCTTGATGAACCTGAATAGCATTATTTACACCTGTTTAAAGTAACTAAATTAAACTCTCATTGTGAAAATCTCCCACAGATATGGCCACATGAGACTAGTTGTTTGAGCTTCCTTTATAGTCAGAAGAAGGGGTAGGGCAGGACTCTCTGATCTATTTTATACAAGTACTTTATGGTGGGATGAGTGGTGACATAAAAGTGCCAATTTTCCTACACTGATTTCCCTACGACTAGTTGAGATTCAGATGTAAACACTTTTCTACACCTGTTCAGAAAAATTGCCATCCAGAAGACTACAAGTACTCTCCCTAGAAAACTACATCTCTCTGCCATTCCACTTACTTAGCTATACTTACGTGACAAAACATTAGTAAGCAAGCCTTTACAGGATTCAAAATTCATTTTCAGAGCACACTGAAATGTGTTTATTGAATCGCTAATTCCTCCACTCTGTGATAAAAGGATCCTTGGAACTGGTTCAGAATTGGTCCCTCATTTTAGTAATTAATAGGAAATTTGCCTGTGAGATACAATATAATTAGATAATTTATGTACTAAAATAACACTCTGTAAATTAGATCCATTTCTTTTATCAAGAGGATTTTTCTTCCTAACTTCCTAAAAGCTTTACTCATCTTTGCCCTATAACTCAATTACTTACATCCACTTGTGAAGCTCTTGACCTTAAGGGAATAGACTAAGCCACTCCCTTGAGAACCCTTTCTAGTAGTTTAAGTAATGAGGAGTCAGCAAGTGTAATCATGAAAAGAAAATTATTTTCATCAAGAAAATGTATGTTTATGCTTGTCAAAATGATCTCTGTACGGAGCATAAAGCAGAGATATGCAAAAAGTTGATCATAATTAAAAAAGTAAGACTGAATTTTTGTTTGCATTTTTGTTTGCTTTTTCTTTTTACAAAAGCACACAAATTCTACCTTCAGAAAACTAATAGAGAATTATAAAACTTAATTTAATACATTTTTCCTTGTTTCTAGGTAACCAACATTGAATCTTCTGGCCTTCTTCAGGCTTCCCACAGGGAATTAGCTAATTAGCTCACTGAGCCACTGTTAATAATTATTCTGAAAAGTCATGGACAATGGGGCAGGTATCAGAGATTAAAAAAAAAAAAAACCAAAACAAAATAATAGAGGATGGAAAAATCCAGGTATGACACTAGTCTTAAAAATGACAAATAGAATAATCCTAGAAATTCCTGCCAAACAAACCTGATTCTCATTGCCTTGGGGAGAAAAATACATTAAATAAATACTAAGGGAAAGCAAAAGCCTCAAAGACTTGACAATGTGTAAATATAAGCATTAATTAGTATGGCTTTATAAATAGCACCAATCATCCATGCTTTTAAGCTTTAGGAATAGATAGGAAAGTTCCCATTGATTCAGACAAGAGAGGAAGATGCACAACATTTTATGTGTTTCCAAGCACCTCACAGATCTACTGTTTGATTGCCAAAGTGACAGGTAGACTTTATCCCTGCTGGAAGACATTTATAACTCTTACTCAAAAGCAAGGGCAGCTCTTGCCTTGGGGGTGTTAGGATCCATTCCCATCAGAGTTTTACAACCCTCAGTAAAATCTTTGTGAGCTTTTCTTCCCTCCAGTGCTAAGCACAGACAGTGCACATGAAAGCACAAAGCCAAACAGTGTCACACACGAGAGAGGGGTATGCACAGGGATGGGAAAGATGCTTCGCCTTTGCCTGTAAAGCACCACAATCTGTACTACTCTAGAGAAAAGGAAATCAAAAGAGGATATTATATGTTTAGTTGGTGACAGAGAAATGTCAAAAATCAGAACTGATATCCTGCTCTCTCTAAAGTTATGAAGACCAGACAGCACTCGCTATATGATAGTAGCTAATGCAATAAACATCCTGGTGTGTGGCTCCTTGACAAGGTGTAGAACTCTTTTGGTTGGTTCGTTTGTTTTTCTCTCCACAGAACATATCTTTGTGGAATAAAACTGTAAAAGAAATTAAGTAAAGAAACTACATTAGAGTTTTGTTAAACAACCAGACTTTTAGTTTGGTTTGATTTTTTTCCAGATTACATGTGGCAAAAAAAAACCCCCAAAACAATATGGCTCTGGTTACTATTTATTTATTTATTTATTTATTTTTATAAATTGTTTTAATTATTTTAAATTAATGGGGTGGGGAAATTCTTTTTGGAAACTACCAATACCCTCCTTATCTTGGGCGATTTAGATGAGAGCCAAAATTTGCCTGACAGTAAAAATGAGTTTTAATTGTAGAAAAACTACACTCTCCCTATAATTTTCTATCTTTACATTATGAAAAATATACTCCAGAATTTTTCTTTTTTACTTTGTCATGTGTCTACTCCAAAGATCATTTGCATATTTTAAAATGTACAATAATTCTCTCACAAAGCACTGATTTGAAATAAGTATTGAATAACAGTGTAGTAAAACAGAGGACCCAAGAAAATGGAATATGAATCTGGGTGTGTTAGGAAGCATACAGAAAGATAGTAAACACTTTCTTTGGGTTAAGAAAGAAAAGAAAAAAAAAATCACTACTGGGGCTAACCATTTTATCTTATGCCTTTTGCATTAGTAATAGCCACAGAGATGCATAAAAATATAAACACTCAAAGGCTTAGATGCGCATACTGTTGCTTTCTTTGTGTGATCACTACTACAGAGAATAGTGAGAACTAGCGGAGGGTACACTAATGGTTTAAACAGTTTTACTGGATTCCTGTAGGTCATGGCTAAGTTTGTGTAATTACCAGTAATGTAAAAAAACTTCAGCGGAATATCCTTCATTAACAAAACTGTGAACTTGATCCAAAGCCAGCTGAAAACTCCTGTTGCCTTCTATGAGTTCAGATAAAGCATTTCATACTTAATATATTTTTTTTTCCTAGCCCGAGGTTGAACACCAGATCACTTCTGAAACAAACTTCTTTTTGTATCAAGGTCACAGATATTAAAATCATATCTAATCTAATCACAGTATAATAAAAGGAATTTTAAGAAGTACATGTATAAATATAAATTATCTCCTTTTAATTTATTTATTTTTGAATGACTGGGAAATTTAAAAAAGTAAAAATTCCATAAAAGTAAAATTCCATAAAAATATTGGGTATTTCTGTACTCTTTAATAGAACTACCCAACAGAAGGTGTGGCTGGAAGAAAAAGAAAGAAAAGCTTATGACAGAAGTTTTCTTTGAAGTGCATGTGAGCTCATAATTACAAAGTTGTTATTAAAGTTCAGAATCATGACTGGCCAAACACATGAAGCTGCCTAAACAATGTTTTTTTTTGAATAGTAGCAGTATAATACTAATGTACTGAGCAAAGAGCCAGTTTATAACCAGAACAAATGAAAAGCCTTTACTTTTTCACAGAATCACAGAATCTTAGTGGTTGGAAGGGACCTTTGAGATCATCGAGTCCAACCGCATTAAACAAAATAAACACAAACAAATAAGCCACCCACCAAGTAAACCCCACACCCACAACCCCACGCACAACACCCCACCACAAACCAATAATCTTGGCCACTAGAGCATGCCCTGAAGAGCCACGTCTACATGTTTCTTAAATACCTCCAGGGATGTTGACTCCACCACCTCCCTGGGCAGGCTGTTCCAGTGCCTGACCACTCTTTCAGTAAAGTAATTCTTCCTAATATCTAATCTAAATCTCCCCTGCCGCAGCTTCATACCATTTTTTTTCTGCAGGAAGTGAACAATTCATTATGTCATACCATATGGTCATTGTATCGTGTAACACACCATAATGACACAGTGCCCCAGAATGATGAAATGCCAGCTCCCAGCCAAATATTTAGAGTCATATGATTATATTAAAAAAAAACCCAAACAAACAAACAAAAAAAAAGCCAAACTAAATTACCACAAATTTCTGGCCAAAGGCATTCCAGTTGAAACAAGTATGCAAATCAATGTCTGAAAAGTCCACTTCCAGAAAGCAGACTTTCATAGTTATTGGACAAAGAAATTAAGAAGAAATTAATTTAAAAACAAAAACAAACATGCAAGCAAGCAAACAAACAAAAATATACTTAGCCAAATTATATCAAAAGAAACTTGTGACAAAGACTGTCAATGGAACAAATAATACTAATTCTGTTCCTTCCCTGTCTCTCCACCCTCCATACCCCTAGACACACACACACTTGATTAGAAGTAAAGAAAGAAGGAAATTATTAATGAATGAGGTCAGTACATTATGGATATAAAAAAGCTACATATGTAAAATACAATGGTTAATTTAAAATATCCAAAGCATGTTAGAAGTTACATGCCTTTTTAGCTCTAAAGAAAATGATTTGGCTTTTGATTTCCAAAGGTAAAATTTTCCTGAAATATAAATATTGTTGTAATATTTCATACTAGCCTATGGCTACTCATAGAGTAGCCTAAATAACAAGGAAAGCTTAAGAAATAGGATCAGGGCCCTGAGACCAGATTTAGCTAATATATACACAAAAGAAACAGTACTTGCCAAAAAGTCCTGTTTGTCTTCACTCATCTCCCTGCTACACTGGCCTTTTTTTACTCCCCAGTATAGTTTGGAAGCATTCCTAGCTTTGATTCAAACAATTTGTTCATAATTTTCATCTCAGTTTTTTCCAATAACTTTTATAAATATTTTTTCCGAATTATGTCATCCTTATAGGTGAGCTTCTTGCTTTCACTGTCAACTGTTAACAGTCATACCCACTTGAAAATACCAGATTCCATATCAAGGAATTAAAAAAATAGAGATAGGAAGGATAAATACCTTATCTGGATTTTATGAAAAAAATATTTTCTAAGTTCATACTTTGGCAAAGTATGCAAAATGGTTTAAGTTTAGATCTAATTCTCTGAAAGGAAATAAAAAATAAAAGCAACAGAAATAAAAATCTACATTTTTTTTTTCAACTGCTACAGAAGATTCAATATGGTATACATATTCAATGGTATACAAAAAGACCATAACAATTTACTATTAACATGGTAGAGATGTAGTATTTTTACAGCTAAATAAGACAAAGAACTCTGGAAAATCAGAAAATAATAAAGGAAACAAAAGAATTCTCCTAAGTCAGTTATCTTAGAAGTTGTAATACCTCAGTGGGTCCCTTTGATTTTTAAGGAACACTTACAACTAAATTATGGATGAAAGTAAGCAATTGCTTTCATAATAGATTTCTATTCAATTTTTCTTTTTGCATTATTCCTAAAGTTTTGTATTACTCCCAATGAGGTATAAAGTATGGGGAGCAAGAGAAAGGCAAGAAAGAGGCCTGATTCGAAATGCTTTGAGTCATATTTTCAGAAACATTTAATGATTCTAATAAGGATTACATTATTAAGGGTGCATCAAGCATTGCTTCCTAAAGGGATAGATGAATTCCTGAAAACCAGGCCCTAATATCAATTTAATCCTGTTTAACTTTATTTATGGTTTAGCTTAGTTTATTTTGTAATGGTTTATTTTTCTTCATCTTCTTGTATTTTATAATTACATAATGTATACTGGTTTATAAATACAAGGAAAAAAATCACATGAATATAAAATTATTTTTCTGATACCCACTTCTTTAGGAGTCAAGGTGTGTGGGCGAGAGTGTATGGATCTGAGCTGGCCACAAGCAAGCCTCAGCATGGAGCTATGTCCAGAGCAAGGGACAGTATCCCACTAAAAGAGATGTTAAAAGGCTTCTGGAAAAAAAGTGGGCTTATGCCTGGATATCACGGAAGACCAATGAGTGCATTTGGATCTCTTTGCTTCCCTCCATGTGTACAGATGCTATTTTACAGCTGCAGGCTTCCCTGGGTGTATCCGGCAGAAGCATCTCTTTATGCCTTTCTGGTTTACTGCAAGAAGTACTGACCCATCTGATAGGAAACATGCTGTTTGTACTGCCAACTCCAAAAGCTCCCTTGAAACATGACAGAGATAGTCAGACACACATCATAAGAAAGCTATCCATGTGTCTGTGTTGTGGTAGCTATTCTTATACTTACTCATATGCACACAGAATCTCATATTCCTACTTACAAAGGCAGTTCTGTGGTAGACTCTATAAATACAGATGAAAGCAACACTTCTCATCTGAGAGATATTACACCTCTCACTTGGGACACAGAGTAACCTATTAAAATCTGTGTTATTCGCTAGAGATTTTGGGGAAGAATCGCTCAAAATTGCTCTCTTCAAAGCTGTTCCACCTTGCATAAATGACAGCACATTTATTGTACTTGATTCAGCACTAGTTGCTGATTACTGAAAGCCAGAGATCCTTGTTTTGCAGCCAAAACAGTCTTTGTCTTTAGTCTGTATAAAACTCTTCTCCACTGTCATTTATGTTAAAAGTTAGACAGAGCTCACAGGCAACAGGTTGCACAGGGTTCAGTCAGACATGCATTAGTATGACATAAATAAGTTCCTGGCTATAGAATCCTAGAGCGGTACTAGAGAAAGATTTGAAATCACATCCTTCACATGGCTGGAAAAATGCCCTAACAACTATATGAAATTGTCACATCTGAAAATGATGGTTTTCTGCTTCATATATTTTAATGTCTCTCCTACTGGCCAAGTGATGGGGAGGATACACCCACTCCTTTTACAACTTCCACCTTCCAATTGACACGATTAGACACTTGGTGGAGTGATCAGCCGCTTAGGGTATCATATCATCAGAGATGGACAAACAAGTAATTTCCCTCCTCTGTCTGTTCCAGAGCCCTAGAAAGTCAAACTGGTTGCTGCTACCAAAGAAGTGTTAAAGAAGCAGAAGGTGGCAGATGCTCTGTGGTTTATGCATCATTTGTTGTCTTTATCCTTCCTTGGCAATAGTGGGTAAAGTATGACAGAGGTTTGGCACTCCTTCCTGTCCCTTCTCCTTCTTCTCAATCTGTTCCACATCTTCCAACATTTTCTTTTCTCCTCATTTCTCTGGAGAGGAGCTTTATAGTTTTAGCTGGCCATCACTCTGGAAAGCCAGGGTGGCATAATTCAACTCTTTTGCTGAAAAGCCTTGCAACAATTTTGTGCTTTGCAATACACCAGTAAAAGTCTATATTTGCTAGAAATTAAAAAAATATAAGACTTCTGTGACTGCTGAATTTCTGGCGAGCCTTTCATTTTGGGCCAAAGCTTCCTTGACAGTGCCTTCTTTTTTAAGCAAGTCACACTGGTGGTGCAATGCCATTGTCACTTAAGTTTAGCTCTCTGATTGTGTTAGTAAGCCTGAGGTACTAACCTAAAAGTTTCCTCTTGGTAGTGCCACATGCTAGCAGGCAAGTCATCAGACCAGCTTTAACTAAGGCTTTGGAACCATATGCTGTGAAAATAGGCACAAAACAAGTGTGCAATTATCTAGACTTCAGGAATTGCTTTCACATAATCACTGTTGGTAAAAACATAATAATCTCATGATATTTTGAAATAAGATATCTTTTTACAGTAAGCTAACAAAAAGCTATTTCATTTATAACTCAGAACACAATGCAATTATTTTTTTTAAAAAGAGATTTGTGCTTAAAACCACACAGGGTCTAAATTCTTTGCAGATAAAACAGCAGTATAGTGTAAACTTTATGAACATTGAAGAAAAAATGTGAGAAAAAGTAGGGAAAAAAAAAAAAAAGGTCATTTCAAACTCCATGCTTGATACTAATGACCTGTTTGGGGTAACAGCTTTTAGCATATAAACTCAATCAGAAAGGAAAACAAAGTTGCTTGAATGGATGCACAGTGCACATCTGTGTCTATGGCTGATGTCCCTGAAGATAAAGTTGTACTATTGCATTGTTTTGTAGTGTGATTGCTCCTGAATGTTTTATTAGCTACACATTATATTTTAGACTTGCAAATAAATAGTAGTATGGAAAAGATTTCACCTTCCTTTGTGTAATGGAACACAGAATTTGACTTGCCTCAAAGCTTTATGTTGTTTAGCTGAGAGGCATACTTTTTGAGGGTTTTTGGTACCCTTTTATTTCTGAATATAAAATATGCATTAGAACTGAGCTCATATCTTAATTGGTTGACTTACCCATCCCACCAGAACTGTAATTAATGCATAACTCCTTGTCATTTCACTGGGGTATCATTTCATGATGCAGTGATCTATTTTGTTATCATTCTCTGCCCTGCCATCTGTAAAGCAGAGTTTGAAGTAGTGTGCTTAGAGTAATCTGCACATGGCTGTCTGTGCATTAGAGAGAAGAAAGAGGCAGTAAAAAAATTAGCCTCCTCCTTGGTCCATTTTCTGACCTTGAAATGGCCATAAAAGTGTATGATTTTACATTATTGCTATAATATTTATATATTTTTACATCATCTTTTCCACTGCCACTGGGGGCAATTTTTTCTGGGCCTGCAAGACAGCACTAATATCCTAGAACATCAGAAAATATGAAATATTAGATTACTTACCACATATAGTATCTCTTCCCAGAGATTAATTTTATTATTCATCAACTGTCCTCCTCCTCCATTTAGTGTCCTGATACTTTCTCTCAAACTCCTGACCCTTCTCTCAGCTCAGTATGTTAAGTAAAGCAGATGATTTATTCATGCTTATCCCAGTATAATAAAACATTAATTATGGTATCTAAGGGGTTACACAATTTGATACATAGCTTAGGTTTCTCCATCACATTCTTCAATGCAATGTTTGTCTTTACTCACCCCATTACGCGATCTGAATTCCTCTAATTCACGTACTGAAACAGAATTCTGACAAGAAGCTAGAGAAATATTTGCTTAGGTATGAAGACCAATACTTTTAACTGTCAGAAATGTCTGATTAATGACTCATAATAATAGTATAGAGTAACTGGGAACTTTTTTATTCTATGCAAAACAGTCCCCTGAGAACGGTATTAGGTGTGCGGCACAGGAAGTGATCCTGTTATTAATGCTGTGTGGCAACATCCTAGTTCAGGTCTTTCACTAGCAAGACTTGATGGAAATAGATGAAAAAGAGAGAAAAGAAAGAAGAAAAAAGAAAAAAAGAAATAGAAAAAAGAAAAAGAAAATAAAAATAAAAGGGAGAAAAAGAAAAAGATAAGAAAAAAAGGAAAAGAAAAAGAAAAAGAAGAAAAATAAATAAAAAATAAAAAGAAAAAGAAAAATAGAAAGAAAAAGAAAAAGAAAACAGACAATGTTTTAACTTATTGATACTCTTATATCAAAATTTTAGTTTCTGTGTTAAAAGAGCACTATTTATACAACAAAATGTAAAGGGTTGAAATAAGATGAAATGATACTGAAAATGCCTGCGTTTCAGAAACTGAATCTCTCCTTGAAGATCAAGTCAATACAATGAATGGAAGCTAAGNGGAAAAAAAAAAAGTAAAAAAGTAATAAACTTACGTTTTCCATAATTTCTCTGAGTAGCTGTATAGAGCATACACATTTGTTTTGTTCTTTGGTCTGGCTCCTTCCGCTCTTCACTGTAAGTACTTGATAGCTCTGATTTTTATTTTTTTTTCCCAATCTTAAATACAATAAGGATCATTTTATTCTGTGAGAAGCCCATCTGGAACCAGTGGAATTTTTAATGGATTGAGTTGTTTCCATGTGTGAGGAAGGATGTCACAAGTATGTGTTGTATTGTCAGTACGCCATTCAAAATGCTCAGAGAGATAATATTCACAAAACCTGACAGG
>VXBJ01000117.1:105326-117131 GCA_013400055.1 Nycticryphes semicollaris | reverse complement strand
TAGATTGCTCTCCAGACATCATTGACTGTAACACTTAAAGTATTAGATACCTACCTTTCATACAGATATCTGTGTGAGACACCTAAATTTTGTTGCCTAGTTCTGGAAATCAAACCCTCTGTTAATCTTTGTTTTAGGATTTCACAGAGGAAAAAAATAATGTTATTTTTTTATCAATAGTTAATGAACCTTCCTTTTTAACNTGAGTAGCTGTATAGAGCATACACATTTGTTTTGTTCTTTGGTCTGGCTCCTTCCGCTCTTCACTGTAAGTACTTGATAGCTCTGATTTTTATTTTTTTTTCCCAATCTTAAATACAATAAGGATCATTTTATTCTGTGAGAAGCCCATCTGGAACCAGTGGAATTTTTAATGGATTGAGTTGTTTCCATGTGTGAGGAAGGATGTCACAAGTATGTGTTGTATTGTCAGTACGCCATTCAAAATGCTCAGAGAGATAATATTCACAAAACCTGACAGGCACAAAACTAACAGCTTGAATTTATCCTCAGTTCTTTTTAGAGAATGATATTTAAATGCCACAGTGAATGACAAGCAAATACCAATATATACTACATGCACTTCAAATACCAAATAACTTTGTATGAATTAAAACGTAAAAATAGATTTCAAAATGAGCTCAGAAAAATTGGAGCTGTTACAACACTTCTATAATTAAGGACATGATTACAGGCCCTTTTTCTTTTCACTGTTTCATTGCGCTTATGTCAGACAGTGCCTTTCATTGTTACTGTACTGATATGAAAATGATAGGTTTATTTATTTATTTGGCTTATTGCAAGGCTGTTTTCAAATAATTAATTTTCTGATAAGTGTTGATTTCTTTTGACTTTATATGCATTTTAATGACATCATAAAACTTCAGTTTTATGGTATAATGAATTATAAATTGAGCAACGTGTCACAGTCTCGTATCGCAAAAGTATTTCTTTGTGGATTTGTTATGTATCATCAAAAAATTCAGTTTTACTCATAGCTCTATGCACAAATAGTTTTGTTGTCAAAGCCACAAAATCCATTTGGGTATTTGGGAATATTTCAAAGCTTTGCACCTTTCTGAAAATCTGCCTTGATGAGCAAATTCCTTGTAATTTAAGAATATGTGTATGAAAAAAAATGAAGTAGCTATAGCATTTCAGGGCAAAAGGAAGAGTGAAATTCCAAAAAGAGAATATAGAGATGTAAAATAACCATACTTTTAATGCAAATGGGAATTTTAACTTTAATTAGAATGGAAACAGGGACCAGAATACAGTATAGGAAAAGATAGAAGGTGACAAGCTCACTAACAGTGTTGAAAGCTTTTAATTTTCTGGATTGTCTACTTGCAGCCCTGCCCAAAACAATGATGGAGGAAATAAATTTGTTTCTGCTTTCTTGCTCCTCTAAGAAAACCAATTAGTTCAGTTCTAGATTACCTGTTGTTTACTACTATTATTTATTAACTCCAGCATACAGGACTAAGGGGAAACCATAGACCCTGTTCTCTTCTCATTCCTCCATACTCTTTCTCCATAGGCTCAAGATGAGTTAATGGGATAAATATAATTGATTTAAATCTGCATATTTTGCACAAAAACTTGCCTATTGGAATATATAAGGAAGGCTCTCACTGTGTCTTTATTCTCAGTATATTTGTGCAGTCCAAGTCAAAAAGTAATTTAGACTAGAGATCAGAGCTTTGGACTTCTGATGTGTTCTTAAAACCTGATGAATTTTTTTTCTCTTAAAATTCACTGAAGTAATTCCCAGATTTATACCAATATCAAGCTGGTACCAGATTTGGTTTGCCTCCTCTATAGACCAGTGGTCAGATATAACTCCTTATTTCTTGTTGGTTTATGTTCTGGAACATTCTAAACAGAGATAGTGAAAATGATCCAGATTCAAATCAAAACAATTGGAAGCATTTGATCCTATTTTCTGCACAATGTTTAAGCACTTCCTTCTAATGTTAGTGTTTCATAGTCTGAACAAATTTATTTTGTGCTTTGATTATGATGTGGGCCTCCTCCACCCTTATTGGTCGGCTATTAAATCGTAAGTTACTGGAGAAAAAATGAGAACATTAGAAAAATATTTACTATAGTTTTGCTTTGAAATCGTCACAATATTTTACAATAAATAAACCCATAACTGACTTTTAGCTAATTCTCTTCTACTGAGAAACTGCAAGGCTTTTAAGTAATGAGATGAGATGAGATGAGATGAGATGAGATGAGATGAGATGAGATGAGATGAGATAATACCCTGGGAGGATTCATGGTCAGAGAACTTCTTTTGCCTTTGCTGTCTCTTGTGTTGAGCTGATGTTACTCACTCATCATACATCAGTGTCGGGAGATATACCTGCATTTGTACTAGAAGTTATATAAATTCTCATATTTACCTTTAAGAATATCAGCTGTGCTACATTCTCATTACCCAGGCTTGCTTATTTGTTAGTATAATATTCGCAGCTGCACCAAAAATACATTCTGAATAAACACAGGAAAGAGTACATCTTAAATACCTGACAGCAGTTTTATTCAAGAATAACTAAATATAGAGTGAGACTCATCTCTTTACCCTCCTATATGCACCTGCGACTCTTAACTTCAGTGAGAGACAGACCTACAGGCTTACTGGAGAGCAGAATTTGTCCCCTAACCGTTTGGGAATTTTTTTGCTTTTTTGTTTTGTTTTGTTTTGTTTTGTTTTTTTTTAACCTATCAAGAATAATAGGAAAGACACAGCTATTCTCCAAAGTTCTGTTATGGTTCTCATTACAAACTGCACAACATTTGGACAATATGGTGATAAGCAGAAAAACAAAGATACAGTTAGATACAGGTAAATATTTTTTACTAATAGCAGAGATTAATCTATTGGCATAGCTAAGAATAGAAACGTTATATATTTCACATTCCATCGACTAAAATGAAAAGCAAAGAGGACTACAAAAGGATTTCTTTAGTTATATTTTTCCCTGCTGGTTACTCTTACTGTCCTTCAGAGAGTGGCCCTCTCCATGAATATAAGTGATCTGATGTGCCTTTTTTGCATTATCACTGCTAACTCTTTCTAGTGTGACAGGGATCATTCTTCATGTCCAAAGAACCATATGAAGTTAGATGGTTTGAAGATAGGGCTATGGAGAGCATTTCCAAAGAGAACATTTAACACAGCCCCCAGGCTTCATTGGCTAGGTCTACATTAGCAAGTAATTACTTAGTAATGGTACAATGGGAGGAGAGAATAAACTGAAACTCTGTCCTTTCAGCACACTCTATGTGGTCTGAGGTTTTACTTAGGTTATAGATTAGTTCTGTCTCCTAGACTTAATATTCCCATCTTGCATGTGATACAAAGCTATAAAGGTATTCCACAAACCCTTACCACACTACAAAGTGTCACACTGGCCTTTTTTTTCTGTCAGGCAAATGATAATAGCATACCATAGCCCACTCCAACATGACTCAAATAAAACCTCACAAATGGAAACGAACCTAGTTTCTGTTCCTGCCTGTGTTCTTGTCTGTTTCTGTTTCTGTTCCTGTTCATGCCCAATTAACACACCAGCATTCAATTGTCTTGGGGACACGGGATGGCTAGCAATGAAAGTGATACTCTTTTTGCAGGGGCAGTGTAGGCGTTCTTCTGTGAGTTGACAGCACTGCGAGCCACTAGTATTAGTACTTCACTATCACGGCTTAATGTTTCAGAAAATCATGCCTATGTTAAAGAGAGTGACTATCTCTCCCTCTTGTGAAGCCCCACAACACTGAACTCCCACTTAATCAGTGGCCTGACCAGTTTAAGGTCAGCAAATCCACTACTGCGGGCAAAATAATGGTCAAGAAAGAATTTAGATGTCATTCTCCAAACCCTCTTATTTGAATAACATGGGTAACTTCAAGAAAAAAATTACAGGCTTTGGTTTCTATGGGTTTTTGAACTGTGTGGAAACTATCTATTGAATTATCCACTGATAAATTTGTGGATTATTTCAATGAGATTAATTACATATTCCTATCTCAAATTTTGGGGCATTTTAGTACTTTTTCTGGAAAGGATGGACACACACGCATTTGGTTCCTGCTGATTCACTGAAAAAATGGTACCTATTCCCCTCACTAAGAGATCATAAGGTTGTACCAGGACAAGGAAAATATAAACTTTATTAGGGTGGAAATAGAGTATACCTTCAGTTGTTTAAGGTAGCTAAAGCTGAGTAACAAACTGGGAAGTAAAGTGTGATATTCCAAGTGTCTTCAAAAAAAAAAAAAAAGTAATGCCCACAGTAATAGTATCTCTTACTTTGTTTAGCTTGCTCTATAAGGAGAGTGCATGCACACACACACACAAACAGCAAAAAAGTGAAAATCTTTCTCTGAGTTCTCCCAAGTACAGTGGTTGAGGTTTTAGAAGGCAGCAGAATCACCCAGACTATGTTTTCTCTGATTCTGCTCCATACCCTGTAACTCCCCAACAAGGTCTGGGATGTGTGCTGCAAAGAAACCCTAATACTGCCCTGTTCAGAATCAACAGCCTATGGCTCTTGCTGATAATAAAGTTTGCTGTTCTGATTCCAAACCAAGTAGCAATAAAGCATGCACTGAGTCTGTGTTTAATCAGAAGCGATAGTGTTTCTGCAAATATGGCAAAACCTACCTTCCTCTTCACCTGACTGCAAAGAAGCCCACAACCCACAGCTGAGCTTCTCTATCTCCATACTATTACCAAAACTAGAAATGAAAAACTGCACCTGATGTTCTTTCTGCAAACTGTTAACCATCCGAGCCTGAAGTGGCTACTCGAAGCCACATGAAGAAATCCATGACCCAGTGAAGTCCCAGGAGAAGGTTTGCTCCGCCACTGCTTACACTCAGTAGCTCACTGAGTGGGCTGTAGTGTCCTGTGAGACTGTGCATGATGAAAAAGGAAGGAGGGAGCAAAAATTAACTCTACCACTAACTGTTCTTTATCCTGAATAAAATGACCCTATCCCTTGCTTGTCATTCTAGCTTGTAGGCAGAGATTCAAAAGGCCATATGACAGAAAGCCACTCTATGTGTGGCTCTTTGATCATGTCATCAGCTTGTAACCTGCTGCTTTTGAAAAAGGGAAGGAAGTCTTCAGAGGAGCCTGCGGTGACTGCATTACTATGGCTTGGTTAGAACTGGGGCTGATTTAGACTCACACAGGGCATAGGCTGGGCAGGTGTTTTCTGACATACCTAAATGCCAGGCAGAAGATTCCCTCACAGCTCAGAGCCTCAGGTCAGCTTTTAAAGACAGAACAGCCTTTATGATTCAGTGCTATGTGTCATCACTCTGCAAATCTGAGACTGGGGCTGTCATTCCTCTCTCCTTCTGTACACGTAATAATGACAGGTACAGAAGAACATCACAATTTTTTTTTCAGATTGGAAAGCACGTGCTCACATAGGAGGTTTCTGATACAATCTGTGGCAGTAAGCAAGCTGGTAACATACCTGTAGATGTGCTCTTGTCCTCAGTGAGAAATAGGAACTGTAAAGCAGTGCTAGACGGACTCCTTTAATTTTCCTATATGGTGGATCCCAGGACCTCAGCTGTGAGCACAGTCAAACAGCAGTCCCAGTAGTACCTTCTCACCTGAAGATCATTTCAAGAGCTCTGTAATCAATTAAGATATTTTGCATTGCACACAAAGTGTGGTTGTTGTCCTGAGTTTTCATAAACAGAGTCTGCATCTTCAGATATGAATTGAGATATTGTTTGTCTACCTTCTTGATACCCATCAGCAGTTAGATACTCCCACAAGTTTATCCTACTGACACGTCAACTCTTGACACTGTAGTTTCCTTTTAGGAATCAGCTCTGTCATTTCCTTCGGAACCCACCTCAGGTCTTGATGAATCTTCTCCTTGGGAGACAGAATATGCAATGTATTAATAAACTGCAAATGGAAGAAGAAGATGAATATGAACTCGAACCAAAGAAAGTATAGATGAATGAAGAAGGCACATTTTCAAAGAGCTGACAGGTAGTGGGCAATAGTATATGTGAAAATACATATACTTCCAATGGGACATTTGTGTTGAAGAAATTCATGGTAGGGTAGAGCAGTGGGTTCAGATCCTAATGAACCTGTGGTTTACATATGGTAGGCAACTGGAATGAAGATTCTAGTTTACTTTACTCCAGAAAGAATCTGGTTGCACTTGCTAAAAATACTCTATGTATTAAACAAACACATTTTCCATGTTATGACCAGGGAATGCACTTCATAACTGCCCTACTGCTCTGAACCAATATGTTGATGGTGCTTTGTTTGAGTCCTGCACATAGCCTGTATAGAAGTCCGCAAGCAGTGAACTGGCATTTTCAGTGGTTACAATATAGAAGGAAGCTCACAGAGAGTTGAGAGGTGGGATGGGAATGTTAGCTTACCTCTTTGCTGAACAGTGAAACTAAATCTGACACCTAAAAGAGTTGATATAAAGTAAATCTCAGTGATGCTCCTATTGAGATGCTGATATGGCATTGAAAAGTATATTGTTAGATAACATTTCTTTGAAACACTGTCCTTTTAGTGTGATTAAGACATACAGCATGCATACTTCTGGCATGTCTTTGACTGAGATCATCCCCTTTTTTCAGTTTTGATTTTTGTGATGTTATTCTTATTTGATCTAAAAAATCTGATCAGCCTTTCTCTAGACTATGGTCCCAAATATCACATACATGCAGTAGCATCACCTCCTTGAAGAATATCCCATCTAACAATACAATGGTTTTTTTTATTGCTCTGTGCTCAGATACAAGTTGTTTCTTTTGCTGCTCTCAGTCAGACAAAACAAAACAAAACAAGGAGGAAAAACATACTTAAAAGGAAAGCCTAGCCATTTGTCTCAGCACAGTACTCTGAAAAGGCATAGGATAAGAAAATAATAACAAATACATAAACTGAAGAGAAGCAAATCAAATCATGAGTGTTACTATTCAGATGCTTTTCCTGATATAGTAGGTTCCATTTTTGAAAGAAACACTGTCTCTACAAAAATCTGGCACAAATGATTCACCAGGTGATAGAGGCTACATCAAGAGTTTAATATTCACTATGAATCATTTATTTAAGACTGGCCACTCCAATATTCTTTTTTCAGCTCTTTCAAAAAAATACAGATCCCCTCCCTCCCCAAATTCCTTGCTCAAATTCTTTCTAATTTCACTTGGACATCCAAGGAACTATTCTCTTGTACCACAGCTACAGTGAACATAAATATTTTTTACCCATGTCTTTGCCCTAATTCTGTCTTTTAGAAATGCTTTAGAAATGGAGATGCAAGCATTACTTTTCCATTTTTTCCTGTCTTCTTTTCTTTGCTCTTTTTCAGGTAAAGAGGCAGCTGCAATCCAAGCAGTGTATTCACAAAACAGGACTCACAAGATAACTGGCCTTCATCTTGGTGTTTGTCTACATATTGAGAAGATAATGGAATATGAGATGGAATTTAAATCCACAAACCTAGCTCTGTAATTTTGTCTGTAAAATTATTCAGATAAACTGACATAATACTCAGTTCTTTGGGATCACAGACAACAACCTTCTTTCAAGAAATGCAGAATGCGAAATGTTGAGTGCCTCTTATCTTCATTACGGCTTTTTACCTTTTCCCATAACAGGTTTTTTTTCAGCTTTCAGATCACAAATGACTTCAGAGAGATCCAGTGTGATCATTAAGGACTGTATTCAGCAAATGTCAGACTTACATAGCTTTATCTGTAGAGCCTCTGCAGGCTGTCACAGCATGACAGCTTTAAAGCTGAAAAGTCTCAGTGCACCATCCCAGTGAAACTCAGCCACCATCTTCCCTTCTGACTAAATTGAAGCAAAGAGGCACTCCTGAGATACATTTAATTCAGGGCAACTCTGTTCTCAGGAATAAGATTCACAGGACCACTATAAGAAGTCCCATTCTGTTTTCTGCTCCCTAGTGACATTCCTCTGCATTTTTTTATGTCAGGCACACAAGACCTGAACTTCAGTCACTATCAGCTAGACCTAAATTCATCAGTGAGGTGGTATGATAGATGGAACATATTTGCCCCACAAGCTCTCCAGTAACTGATTAGTGGAAGAGGCATGGCTTATTGGCCAAAAGAGCACTGAGAGATTCAACATCTAATCACAAAATTGTCATTCTGTCAGTTTTATATTGTAACATAGTTCTTACAAGAAAATGTTCTTTTAAGCATTGGTGTGTGTCTATTTAGTAAAACTAAGAGTCAAGCAAAATAATAATGACCTGTCTTGACATAAGATGGTTCTTTTTACACTCATTTCATAAAGAATTAGGAGCATTTTCTGACCTGTATGTACCTGCATGTGACCTGTATAGTAGAAGTTAAATAATGAACCATTTTGTTCTCCAGACAACTTTATCCAACTTTTGTTAGCAGATCAAATATAGGCCCTCTCTGCTGGAGGTGGTTCTGTTTATTTTTGTCTTCAGCACAGCCCAAGTTCTTGTAAACTTTTGTTGTCAAAAGGATAGTGTGCCTGTGTAGATGCTCCAGACCACAGAAAATGAATTTTATGAAATATCCATTCAGACACGTCTGAATATTTTGTACTGTAAAGACTCTGGCAGCTGCAACATCCACATTAATAGCTTTAATATTTTTATTTCTTTTTTGAAAGTCTTTATGTAATTGCCTAAAAATCATCCCTTATGGTTTAAAAAATATTCCTGCTTGCTTTCAGATAAAAGAATCTGAGAGATACGATAAAGAACTGCAATTATCAATATAGACTTATGGTTGGATTATATGTCTACCGTTTTACTGGCGTCACCACAGCAGAGGCAACACTAATTAAAGAAAACTGTAGGTACAAACATCTACATCTGAGATATATGTTAAGTGTATAGCAGTATACATGTATTTGTAGCTGTAGATTTTCTCTTAGAATGTCATTACATGCACAACATGGTATCACAGTAACACTACAAAGATTTGTGTTCATGTTTTGTCCATAGGGAAATCTGAGACATCTGCAATAGATCACAGAACTGGAAAGCTGATTTGTACTTCTATCAGTCTGGGTGAACTAACTGTTAAGGAAGGAATAGGCTCCAGCAGTAATCTTGTTAGTTCATTCAATCAATGTGCAGGCAGATGTGCCTTCATTAAGAAGGATCCCTCTCCTCTCACATTTTGTACACTACATGGGAAAGTAGTAATCCAGCTTATCCTCTAGCAGAAAAAATAGTGGATGACCTTGTCTGTTTTCTTGCTTATTTTAATCATCCTTCCAGAACACAAAAAAACAAATAGAGAGACTGGATGCCATATGCCTGATTTTTGAAGGGTAATATAACTGGGACTGAGAAAACATTACTAGATGTGGAAAATTAAAGTCTAGAAGAAAGTTTAAGACTGAGGATGGGCTGGTTTGTCTCAGCAGATATGGAAAATATTGCAGTTTTTCTAAACGAGAAAAACTTAGTTGCCTTATTAACTGCTGGCTAAGTTTAAATCATTGGCCTCCATTGTAACTGCCAGCCTTCTTCAGCAGAATGGAGAAAATCTTCAAGACTAGAAAATTTATCTAGGCAATCTCACACTAAAAGGTTGATAGGTACTGGCTATTCTGTCCATCTTCTAGATCTATTAAAGCTAGGGGACTTCTTTGGGAAGAGTTAACTAGAGGTAGTTTAGTAAGCTCTTTTTATTTTAGAGATGAGCTGTGTCTCTGTTTATGTTCCTGAGTAGAGACATAATTACAGAAGGTAAGTACTGTGCCCAAGGCAAGAGGAAGATCTAGGCTAAGCTTAGACATTCACCCTAGTGGAGGATACACATACCCCGGGTCAATCAGAGTGTCTTGCATTTAAAATAAAATGGATATATATTTGCAGCCTAACAATATGTGTCCCCTTTGCTCTACACATGCCACATGCTGTGATCGTGAGTGCTCTCACCGTGTCCTTTAAGGATGGCTCTGAAGATAATGAAGATCATTATTTGTGTGGTCCTATACAGGACTACACTTGAACCCCTTGTTGCAGTAATGCTAAGGAGACTCTTGCAGACAGATTTTACTTCCTTCATCCCCTTTCCTACACATCTTAAGCTCTGAAATGTCAACTTAAAGGCACTGAAATTCTTTTGAATATAGCAAGTTGTAGACCTCCGAGACACAAAGTGGTTCCTTTGTGTTTGATATTGCCTCTTACTCAGGGTTTAACAACTAAATTAGGTGACTAATAAGAAAGGAATGGAATGGGTATAGAAATGTTTTTATAGGCAATCTACCAAAGTTTTCCTCAATTTTTTTTTTTTTTATAATGTCCCTTTCTCTCCTCAGAGCTTGAAGATGTTGAAATGGGAGAATTATTTAATTTTTGACTGTTCATTTACTTTAATTAATCTCTTTTCAAATTGGTTGTACATACTTAAGGGCCCATCAGCTGCTGCCTGTTGTCTTGTAATGATTGAATTATGCACATCCTCTATGCCATGTTTCTCTGTACACTTTCTCATTAATAATAGCCACATCTCTAGTAACAATTAGGTTTGTCTTCAGCTTCCAGTGCAATTATCTCCCTCACTGTCTGTTCTGTAAAAGATACCTCAATACTCTGACCTCTTCATCTTACATACCATGTGCAAAGACTAATATATCTTTTTAAAAACTGTTTACTGTAACATTGAATTAAAATTACCATAGTTCATGTAGTGCATATTTAGTAGCTCACTCAAGAGTACATCTCTCACCTTTCACTTAATTTTTGCTTGGGTATCCTAGGATTTTCTCTTCCTCTGAATAATTAAATTTACCTGAATATCAGTACTTTAGGAAGTGATGCTACTTCTTTTGACCTTTTGAAGTCACATGACTAGTGTATAAAATTTGGAACTGTTTATCAGAGAATGTAATAGAACCTGAGACTCAGAAAAGAGTCTCCTGGTCACCAGATAAGTCTTGTTACTCTCCCAGTGATGTGATAAACTATTTTATGTATTTGCACAACTTCAGCATGATAGAAAGTAATACTTTCATAAGTGTTTCTTTGTATAAGAGATGAGTCCTGGTATGAGAGCTGACTGAACCAATAAAGAAGCTGATTTAAGCTACACACCTTGCAACCAAGTCTCTAGGCACTAAATTTCTCTTGCCATCAAAAATACACACTTTTCTACCCATCTACTTTTTCTTCTTTCTCAGGTTTGATCTCAAATGAAGCTAATTATTACCAATTATGCATATACTAATCTAAGAAGAAATTCACAGATAAATATCTGAGGTAAGGAAGATACCAAATTCTGAAATAAGTAAGGATTTACATATATATAATGTGTTGGCCTTCATATTTTGCAAAAGGTTGATTAGGCAGTCTCCTAATGAGTTTACTAGTTTTTATAAAGCCATTTTTTTATGTGCCTAATTCTTTATATGCATTAGATAGAAAACCTGTAAATCCGACTGGGGGCTGTAGATTCCACTGTTTAGCAGGAAGGCTAAAAGTTAGGTTTTCTGCAATAGTCAGCAGTGTGATACTTAAGTCTNNNAAATGAAATAAAATAAAATAAAATAAAATAAAATAAAATAAAATAAAATAATATTATTTAAACTGGAGTAGATATTGATCACCCACCATATTTTTTAAAAAACCACCAGGTTTGTTTCAGAGAATGGACTTCTGTTTCTCTTATTCTATTAAACTCTTTGCTTTTACTACTAAATAGATTGAATTCGGCCACAGAAGTTATTTTGATAGTTTTGGGTTTGTTTTGTTTTGTTTTGTTTTT
>VXBJ01000117.1:39691-85121 GCA_013400055.1 Nycticryphes semicollaris | reverse complement strand
TTTTTTCCATATTGGGGAATCCCAGTTTATTCAATCTCTCTTGACTTATAAGCTTTTCTATAATTATGGACATCTTGTATTTTGTCCTTGCATTATTTTTGTTCTACCATACCCTTTTGTGAGGAAGGAAAGTCTTTACTATAATTGGTAGAAAAAATGTGAATCCACTTTAGATTTATGCAGTGAAGTAATTATGATTTCTGTTTTTTTCCTTTCCTAATGATTCATAGCATTCTAATTGTATTTTTGGCTACTGCTCAGCTTCCGGCTGGTAAGTTTTGGGTTGAATTTTTTTTTTAAATAAAATTATTTGCAATGAATGCAAGATCTTTTCCACAAGTTGTAATGGCTAATTTAGAGCAAATAATTGTGTACATGCCATTTCTGTTCATGAGTCCTTTTTTTCACCTACCAACATGGAATTTTATCTGCCATTTTCTCTCTCAGATACTTAGAAATGCAAGATCCTTCAGCAACTCTTTTTTTCGACAGACCAATTTTTATATAGCTCTCAGTAATTGCACATCAGCAGCAGCTATACCACCTAACTATTCATGTTCTGACTATATTGACCAGCACAACTTTTAGCAGACATTACTCTGAAGTTTCAGTACTAATTCTCCTACACATGGATTCATCAGGCAAAAGACAATATATCTAGCCCTTTGTTACATATTTTATGCAGCTATTAATCCATCAGTACAACTTTCCTCTGTCACTATGAAACATGGTATTGACTTTTTCAAGAATCATTCCAGAAAGCTTTATGGAATTCTGTACACATCAAATAACATGATAACACAAAACTAGATGTTATTTGATTCCATTAATGAAATTGAATAGATTTATCAGTCATTAATTATACCTGCAAAAAATGTTTTTCCCCAGTATTTAGGTGTTCCTAGGTGTTGATGGCACAGCCCTGCTGTTGTTCTATTCTATTTGGGCACACATTTCAATACAAAGAAATTGGATGTTCCTTGCCAGTAGCTAATTTGCTCTTCATGTTTCTGTATTTCTTTTAACATACAGTGCCACTCTTCCACACATGCAACTTACTCTTGTTGTACTCCTGTCATTCCTAATGTAAATTTTAAGCTAGCATCCAAGCTATGGTGCTGCACTTGTTATCCACCTTCCACAATGTTTCTTCAGTCCCTAGTATGACAATATGAAAATCAGAGCTTTCATCTTGGCCAGCTAATTCTTTACATTTCTGTAGTTTCTATAGAACCATTTATATATGTGGCCCTGTTCTGGTTGCAGTTTTTATGTGCTCTGCTTCAATAGAATATTATTTATAGACATTGCTCCTATCTATTACTTTTCTGGATGTTATTGACTTCTGTTCTGTCAGTTTTTGTAATACCATAGAGATTTTCCTATACCCTTGTACACCTGTTGGATTTTCCTCAGTCTTTAGCTTAAAACTTCCCCATAAACTTTATTTTAGGTTTGAGTTTTATTTGCTTTGGATGGAACTCTTCCTTCCATTATAGGCTATTTTGAAGGTTTCCCCATTTGCTAATACCTCTCTAGTTGGTTGCAAATGTAGCATAAACAACGTTTCAAATAGTGCAGTGTGAGTTTACCTTGCCTTTTAGAAACTTTTTCACACATTTCTCCCTGTATTGTTCAGCCACCCAAGTATGATTTGCCTCCACTAAGTCCTGGAATGTATTTGCCACTCACTGGCGATTTATGATGACAACATCTCTGGCATCATTAGTTGAGAACAGCACACCTAATGGTGGATAATTTAATCATGTATTTATTGTTGCATCTTTGCTGGATATCGTCTGGAATCCTGTTTTGCAAGTGGATCTATTCAATTTTCCACCAAGGAAAAAAGAATTACAGTCATTGGATTGCCTTATCCACAGGTACTAGGGCATAAATTAAACATATTACTTATTGCAAAAACAGTGAGAAATGGGAATTTAGCTGCTAGACTTCTACATGTTTTTGGTTTTATTAATAAGCTGTTATTCTGTTGTGGATATGGGGATGAGGTGAGGAAACACAGGCGAATAAATAAAATACATCTGTGTCTGTAGGGTTATAGTTTGGTATTTGTACACATCTGTATGAATTTTGTAGATCTGCTACAAATGAATGGTTGATTAGTGAAAACAAAACAGGTAGACATTTTTTAGGCAGCATTCTTTTACATATTTATCATATGTAGCATTTTTAACTATCATACTTAAAAGGTGTATGCCCCTGACTCAGCTCAGAGAGGTGGCGTATCTACTTTACGACACCTATATGTACTACACATGTGCATGCTGCCATATTATTTGTCAGTATGGTCCTGAAGTTTAGTATTTTTCTTGCAACCTGAAGTCTTAGAGTGAGATTCAGGTCAAGACAACAGACACCTACAGATCAATTGAATTGTCTAGTGCTGGATTTCTAGTGCTATTTGACTGCCTTGGGCTGTCACAGATATGATATGTCATAATAGCTGTCAAAGTCCCTGAGCAACCGCTGTACAATGGAGAGGATACCACAGGTCAACTGAAATAGCACTAGAGGCCTGTGTTGAGGAGACTCAATCAAGTCTTTAGAATTTATCTGTTATACTAACTAAATCTCTGCTGACAATAATGACACTTAGACAAATGTTATGACCAACAAAGTCCACACTCTAGAGTTGAATTCCACTCTTGCTGCCACATAAGTATTAAAATACTCTGTTTTCTTTTTTTGTTTTCTTCACCCCTCCCCGCAACGCCCCACATGACTCATACTGATAGAGAAATAGCATGATCTGAGCACGACTTAATGGGGACTGATTTTTGAGATAGTTTGAAAAGCATTCTCATAAAATGTATTAAAAACCCAAAGGCGTCCTTGTTATTTGTTAATAAAAAGTCAATTTTGTAATTCAGGACAGACTTAAACAATGATTGGGATCTGGAAGGCTATCTGTGTTTTTGTTTTTTTTTTTAAATACTTATGTTTGGTGTTATATTACTTGGTAAGACATGTATCCATATATCTGGGTGACAGTCATCAGAGTACTGGATGTAATTGTTTAGGAGCTTGTCCTGTTTCTTTTATTAATTGCATCCACAAAATTTAGAGGTCTTTATTTTCCTTTCATTTATTAACAAAGATACTATGTTTCTCTATAGTTTGTATTCTTTTACACTGTATTTAATGTTGAATAATATTAATATGATTCAGAAAAAATAGAAAATGGAATTTTGCTTTATGTCTTCTATGCTGATATGGAAAGTTTTCCATCAATTTGAGGGATTTGTTATATTAATTAATGAATTTGATCAACCATGACGTAGAATTAATTGCATTTTTTGTAGAACATATATTTTACTGTAGCACTTTTTCTGCTTCCTGCTTTATAGATTTGTTTAAAAGACTGTATGAATGAGAATGAAAATCAGGGAGAAGTAGCAAAGAACTTTTCCAGAGAGAAAGAACTACAATTTTACCCACCAGATTTCACTATTGGTAATGTAATGTATTTTACTTTATAATTCACATCACTGCTTTGAACACAAAAAAAGATATTACACTGAACTTTTAGTAAATTCATATGATAATTATTCTACCAGGTAGAGTGTATTCAGGACATATGAATCATATCTTCTGAAGGAGTAAATTCAATATCTTTTTCAAGAAATAAAGCATCGTTGTAATGTATATTACAGAAGCCTAATTCATTAATTTTCTGATTGAAGTTATACAAAGCTTAAAAAACGGATTATCAGAAATAGATTATGCAATAAGAAGAACATGTTCGTAACATCTGTCATTTGTTTTAAGTTTAAAATGGATGTACTAGGGGAGAAAAGCTGTAAATGAATGCAAAAGTTGCTGTCTTTCATGTAAATTTGTCAATCGTGATTGTCTCAGGCCTACTTTGATCTTAAAGACTGTTGCTAAACGTCTATTACTATTACTATTTTATTGTGACATAGTCAAGATACGTTTACCTAGATGTCAACATTTACTGGCAAAACATTCCTCCTTTCCCAAAATATTGAAAACAAACTGTGATCTCCACTATTGCAAAACAACCAAATTAGCAGTCCAATGAAGCCATAAAAGAACATAGGAAGAATCAGTGAAATACTGCAAGACCTTTTTTTGGTGTTTCCTCTAAATTCCTGTTAGCATTTGAGCTGAATCTCAGCTTACCCAGTCTCTTTCTATGTGCTACTCAGACCTTTCACAGATGCCAAAAAACCCCATGCACATAAATAAATAAACAAATCTAAAATGTTCCTCCTTTGTCGTAGCCATCTATTCTGTGATTGTTTATTTCCTCTTTCCCCAGGCAATGATATGGCTCAGTTAGTGTTTTCATGTTTTTAAAGCTCAGTTTCCGTGAAGGCTGTTAGTAACAGTTCCTTTTCTTTCCTGTGCTCATAACCAAAGCTCCTTTTATCTGCTGCAGTCACTGTTTTGCAATTCATTGATTGCTGTGAGGTGGATCTCAAATTTCAGCCATCCCATTTGGCAATGGAGAAATATCGGTAAACATGTATTAGAAATGCACTCTACCAGCTCATGTAAGAAATCAAGACAAGGCATTCCTCACCTAAAAGTCCAGACAACATTTTTGGCCTTTTGGCTGAGGCAGCTGAGGACTACTGAAGCCAATGGCAAGTGGTAAAAATATCGGAGAGGTTAGCTGTAGGTGCGATGTTAACGTGCATGACTGAGAAAAGTAGAAAAGAGAGATCAAGAAGACAGTGCTATGGAACATCTTTTTCCCAATTTCTAATAGTACTGCATACAGGGAAAACATTCTTTATTAAAAGAAATAAATGGCAATATTTCATCTTACAACATCTGTAAGCTTTTAACATTTTTTGGTGATACTTCCTTTTCTTATCAGAGAAAACATTCCACCGTTTTTGAATAAAAATAAAAATAAAATAAAATAAATAAAATAAAATAAATAAAGCTTCAAAATAATGTGATTTTTCTAGGAAAATATCATCCTTGAACTGTATTCAAGGAAGATTTAGAGGACTTTTATTTATTTGTTTGTTTGTTTTTGTTCCAGTCAATACAATACAAAAATTCCCTTTAATTTTTGACTGGCTAGGAAGAAAAATATTTTTGGATTTCAGTTTGTATATTGCGTATGTTGTGAATCCATACTCTTTTTTTTCTTTCGTCATAAAATGAGCACCCAGATACGCCGGTGGCAGGCATTTTACATAATCAATACTTACCCAGAAACACTTTTTTCCCTCATTTAATTTTAATATCAATATATTATTTATTTCAAAATAAGAGTGTTTTTGTATTAATTCCTTTTTGAAATGTTTATTTTATTTAAGTTTGTGGATTTAATTACTATAATACTTTTTTTTTTCCATAACAAGTAAGAATTATTCTCATTATGAAGGAATAATGCTGAACAATTACTTAGGAATTGAAAAGACAGTTGTTGTAATAACTAGCTTTTATGTTAGTCATTTAAGCAATGAAAATGAGCATTCCAAGTGAGTCGTGCTGAATAAGCAGGCATAAGGTAGTTCTGATCCAAAACTTCCTTAACCTTGCAGGTGATTCTCTAAACAAGTGATAATAAATTCCGCTGAAAGATGGAGAAGTGAGCCACTATTCCAGTGTTATTGCAGAAAGGGCTGTCATTTTCAGATGTCACTGCCCACCAGTTACTTATTGCCACTTCTCAGCTGGATGTTATCACCTCACATAACAGCCAGCTGGTTTCAGTATAATGCCGTACAGTTTTATGTAGTTTCTGAACAGACTTTCAGAGGATCAGCCTGCCATTTGCTCATTGAATAGAAGCCATAGGAAATTCCATTGTAGGGAAGATAGTTTGAACCTTGTGAGACAAAAAATAAAAGGTATTCCACTATTTAGGAACAAACAAACAAACAAAAATCAAAAATTTAAAATAAAAAATCAGCTTTATCTTTCTACTTTCTCATTAGTTACAAAGAGAAGTACTCAGTAAATCTAGCCCAGTGACTTATTACTGATAAAGTGTTTTTTGCCTTCTTTATAATTTTTTATATAAATAAACTTATATATATGATTTACATCAACTTTCCTGCACGTGTTTGCTCTGATTCTACAAAGTGAAAACAAATGTATATGCAGCATAATACAAATGCTCAACAAGAATGTTTTGTCACTTCTAGATGGAAAATTAAAATAGCACCTTTCAGACATGTTATCATTCTGAAATCCCACGTGATAAAGAGGTGGTATTAATCGAAGTACCGAACAGAAGGGAAAAATGCTTTGACTCCTTTTATGGATTTTTCAGTTTTAGATTCTACTCCTGTAACTTGGTACTTTTACTAGCATTTTAATCAACAACAGAATGGAACAATTATTTATTTATGATCAATATCTAGTATAATCCAGAGAACTGATGGCATGGCGCACAGAGCTCTGGGTCCTCTTCTGCCTTTTATTAATGTTGCACCTGCTACTTTTTTGTTACTGACATACTAACTGATCTCTCAAGTGTTGCCTCACTCTTGTCACCAAAGCCTTATAACTGTTTTTTTTTTAAAAAAAAAAAAAGCCAGGTCCTTTCACCTTTTTACTGAGCCTTTTGCTTTATCTCATTTGGACATTACAGACCAACTATGTCAACTGGTGAAGTTTTGTTTTAGCAAGGTAAAGAGTATGAGAACCTGTCAGCTATCGGGATGATGGGGCAAAAGTCTTTTCTTTCCTTCCCCTTTCTACTGAGGTCTGGAGTCATATATTTGGAAGAGAAGATGTGGAAAAGCTAAAGGAGGAACCTGATATTCTCTGTCCTTGCTTATCTACAAATTATTAATCTGTGGACATTTAGGGTCAGTGTTACCTATGGGAAGCCTATTCCAAATTTATCTTGTATTCTTTCCCTACATAAGATTTCCTCAGGCAGCATCCTGCTATTCTGTCCAGTTGGCTTGATATCAGTCAGGGTTGATTTATATTAGATTTTTAGATTCAGTGAAGGCAATATTTGATATTATTTGTTGCTGACTAAAAATAATTCCTCTACAGTAGTAGTGGTGAGATACTTCAGATGGATGTGTTTCTGCATCTGTATGTTGGAGAAGTAGTTTAAGGAATCTCATCATATTTCTATTGAGACTGTCTTGGCATGCATTCTATTCTGATGGTTAGCTAGCTAGTCTGGCAAGTCAGAGATTTGGTCAAGGTTAAAGGAAGTAGACTTTTAATACCATTTGCACAAATGAAAATACTGACTTTGACATTGGCATTGGACTTATGTTAACTGAGTATCTCTTGATATTGCAGACTTTGTATTCAAAGTTTATTTTTGCCTTCTATTTAATTCTGAATTTCCAGACCCACATTTAAAAACTCAGTGCAGTTGAAGAGACACTGAAAATGTTAACTGGGTATATCTTAGAACCCGGAGTCACAAGATAATGATAACAATGATGATGATTATTATAATGAAGATAAAAAAAACAATGACAACAACAGCTACTTCTAAATAGTTGTCCACCAGGTACTTACCAGGCATGTGTCCACTGTGAAAAGCTTAAGACTTCATAGCCACCATGAATAGTCTAAGCATTGGCTAACAGCCCCAAAAGAAGGAAGCTTGGAAAATGAGGCCAAGAAAATGAGGCTGGAGAGCTCAGGACTGTGACTGAGAAACAGAAAGGAGGATCAAAAGAGATATGAAAGATTTGGGCAGAGCAACTTCAGTGACATTATATGAGCCTGGGATGGGCTCCATAATTCTCACATTTTCTTCCAACTTCTAACATCTCTACACCATCTTATGCTTGCCCTAGGAATTCCCTCCTTGCCTAGTAAAGTCAACAGGGGGCTACTCTACCTGGTGAGGAGGTGGGAACAATGATGAAGAAGTACCATCAGGGATAAGCATGGGGTTCAACATTAGCTACCTTTTAAACAGACGTTTGAGTTGAGGGAAAACAAACAAACAAACCAACCACCAAACATAACATTGCCCCAAACTTTTTGAATTTGATGGTTTTTTTATCAAAATAAGAAATAATTCTTTAGCTATGTGGGTAGAAGATTGGTAACTTTATCAATAACACATAATTAACCTCTTTGTGTGTCTGTGTGTGTATGTGTGTGTATGACTAAGGAAACTGTTTAAGAAATGTATACAGGAATTTATTTGTAAACTTTTGCCAGTTATTCAACTACAATGTATTTTTAGCTCTTGCTCATGAATGTAAGAGCTGTTACATGGCTTTCAACTCCTCCTCCTGGTGTTCTTTATGTTCTTTATGTTATAACAAAAGAAGAAAAGTTTCTGATTTGAATTAACAAGAATCTGATCCTCTGGAGATATTCTCTATTGTCTGTTGTACATGCACTTTTCCACTGACATGTCCTTGGAAAAGCTGACAGAAACTACTTCATGAAATAGCTGTATGACCATGAAAACTTTATAGGCTTTTCTTCAGCATATTTCCATTAGGTAGAAAGAAGTAATCTGTTAAGGGAATAAGCATGGATTTGGCAGGCCAAGAGAGGGGAAACTGGCATAGCTCCATGTCCCCAAATCCAATCACTAGTGAAGCTGAACATGTATTCCCAGCAGGTGCAAATGCATGTGTACACCATAGATACACATATATTCATAACTGGTAACACAGATCAACTCAAACATACAAATTTGGTGCTCACTGGAACAGAGACAAAATCCCAATGGCTGCCCTCACTGGTGGAGCGGTATGTAGGTCCACTGCTGAGAATATACACATACATGCGTACAGCATGAATTCCTCCAGCAGCTAAGCTCAGAACCACAGCCTGCTCAGCAGCTGTCCCTGGATCCCAGTCTCTCCAGTCGCTGGCACTTGGGCATACAAATGCCAGAAACAGCAGTCCCACTCCAATTGCCATTACAGACCCCACACATACACACACACACTTGTAGCACTCACTGCGACTTCACTGTTCCCAGTAGTCAGCCCCTATTGATCTCAATCTTAGACACACACACCCATCGCACTCCTGGACACCCCCAGACACTGCAGCTTCTCTAGCCTTGACTCCTCTTGTTCTACCAAAAGCCAGATCCAATAAGCAGAGACATGATCAACGAGACCAGGTTGGTCAGAGCCCCATCCAACCTGACCTTGAATGGTTCCAGGAATGAGGCACCTACAACCTCTCTGGAAAAACTTGTTCCAGTGTTTTACAATCCTCAGTGTAAAAAAAATTTTGTCCTTATATCTAGTCTGAATCTATTTTAATTTATAGCCATTAGCATTTTTCCTATTGCTACAAGCCTTATTAAAAAGTCTGTCCCCATCTTTTTATAAGCCCTATTCAAATACTGAAAGGCCACAAGGTCTCCCCAGAGCCTTCTCTACTTCAAGGTGAACAACGCTGACTCTCTCAGCCTGTCCTCACAAGAGAGATACTCCAGCTCTCTGATTATTTTTGTGGCCCTTCTCTGGACCTTCTCCAACAGGTCATTGTCTTTCCTGTCATGAGGATTATAGAGCAAAGCGAAGTACTCCATGTAGGGACTCACCAGAGGAGAGTAGACGGCTAGAATCACCTCCCTAGACCTGCTGGCCATGGTTTTTTTTTTTTTATACAACCCAGGTTACAGTTCCCTTTCTAGGTTTAGAGTACATATTGTCCCAGGGGAGACCTTATCAATCTCTACAACTACCTGAAAGGAGGTGGGGTCCATCTCTTGTCCCAAGTAAAAAGTGATATAACAAGAGGAAACAGCCTGAAGTTGCATCAGGAGAAGTTTAGATTGAATATTAGGACAAATTTCTTCACCAAAAGGTATATCGAGCATTGTAAAAGGCTACCCAGTGAAGTGGTTGAATCACCATCCCTGGAGGTATTTAAAAGATCACAGAATCACAGACTATCAGGGATTGGAAGGGACCTTGAAAGATCATCTAGTCCAATTTCCTTGCCAGAGCAGGAACACCTAGATCAGGTCACACAGGAATGCATCCAGGTGGGCTTTGAATAACTCCAGAGAAGGAGACTCCACAACCTCTCTGGACAGCCCATTCCAGTATTCTGTTACCCCCACCGTGAAGAAGCTTTTCCTCATATTTAAGTGGAACCCCCTATGTTCCAGCTTGCACCCATTGCCCCTTGTCCTACCATTGGCTGTCACTGAGAAGAGCCTGGCTCCATCCTCCTGACACTCACCCTTTCTATATTTATAAACATTAATGAGGTCACCCCCCAGTCTCCTCTTCTCCAAGCTAGAGACCCAGCTCCCTCAGCCTTTCAATATGTGGATGTGGTACTTAGGGAAATAGTTTAGTGGTAGAGTTGGCTAATGGTTGTATTTGATGATCTCAAAGGTCTTNCACCTCCCTAGACCTGCTGGCCATGTTTTTGTTTTGTTTTTATACAACCCAGGTTACAGTTCCCTTTCTAGGTTTAGAGTACATATTGTCCNATTCTATGATTCTATGATCAAGTCCAGTTTTTCATCCACATGTAACTCCAAGTCCTTCTGTGTAGGTCTGCTCTTAATCTGTTTATTCCCCAGCCTGTACTGATACCAGGGCTTGCCTTTACTCAGGTGCAGGACAATATCAAGGCTTTCCGTCCACTTTCCTACCCAAAGCTAATATGAGGGTGAGCAAGAGGTTGGTGACACAGCTAGGACAGCTGACCCAAATTAATGAGAGAAATATTTCATATGACACCACGTTCAGCAATAAACAGCTCAAGGGAAGAAGGAAAGGGGAATGTTTGACTTATCAATGGTTTGACAACCATTAGGTGTGCTGAGTCCCTGCTTTCCAGGAAGTGCCTGGACATCTGTCTGTTGATGGGAAGTAATGAAATACTTCCTCCTGTTTTGCTTACAGACACAGCTTTTGCTTTCTCTGTTAAACAACCATTACCTCATTCCACAAACCTTCTCACCTTCCTTCCATTTTCTGTCCATCCTCTTGGAAGAAGAACGAGAGAGAGGCAGGCTGTATGTTTAGCTGCTGTCCAGGGTCAAATCACCACACTAGCACTCACAAATTCCTTTGCACATCCATACTTGCTCCAGTTGCTGAACTCATGGGCTCCTGTGACCTGAGGTCCCACTTCAGCTTTTGAGATTCAGACCCCCCATATACACATGCACGTCAAACAGAGAGCCCCTGAGCAAGGCACAGAGTCAGAGATTAAGTTTAATAAGAAGGACAGACTGCACTGATCCCATACAGACAAGGTTACTGAGGAACAAAATATTTGTGGCAGACAAGTTTAATGAGAAACAAAATGTTTACACTTGACAAACCATTTCTTTCCCTTTGTCCCTGTATTTTCTCATGCTTGTTCCTCTCCAGATCAACTGTATCCATCCCTTTTCCTGACTTTGGCTCCTTTTCTAAACATCCCTTAAGAAGTCCTGTGCAATCCCAAAATGATCTTCCTCTGTAGCCTATAATGTGTCCCATCCTGCTAGGCAGTAACCACCCCTCAATCCAAAAGGTGCTCTGGTGTTCAACCACCTTGATGTGTTTCACCACTGAACACTGTGTCTGAGGGTCTCCTGGGATAGCTCTGGGAGTTGCCCAGACAGACTATCTGTTTCTCTGAGCCTGTAATTTGTATTCCCCACATCTGTCATTGTAGTCCTGTACTCAGAAAGGATGGACTTTTTTTTGCTGGGCTGATAGTTCCTGCGGTAGGCCTGGGAGTAGTCTGTCAGGGTATTATTTGGGTCCCCACCTGCCATTGTTTCTCTCTGATTGTTCCTGGGTGTACAGATGAGCTTTTATAACATAAACTAACACAGTCCAATTGTAGAAAATGTACTCAGTCTTTTGAGGTTTGTTCCTTTTTTATTATCCCTAGGGCACTCTTTCTATTATACTACAATTAATGAAGATGAGTTTCAGGGGCTTTTAGCAACATCAAAACAGAAAAGTACTATTACATTAAGCAACACAGGCCCTGCCCAAAGTAGCACCTGAGTGAACTGCAGACTACTGCCAATCCTCTTAACTAAATATGATCAATTGGAATGGGAGAGTGTTCCACTGTCTCCGCTGGAATACATTTCCTTCTGGATTGCTGTTCAGTTAATTAACCTGCTGGATACTTCTTACACCTTGGGCTATAAAATCTGTGTATTTTTTATTATTATTTTGTGCTGAAATGGATCACACACATAATATAATGCATAGCATCTGTACAACATCATCATGTATACATCATTAAACAATCCGTGAACTATCCAGGCTCAAACAATTGTATAAATACACAGGCTACAATTTTAAAAATAACATGCCACTATTTTTCATGAAGTTCTAGATAATGTTGGCTAGAGGTGTAGGAAAGCATTTTCTCTGAGATATTTTGATCTAGGTTTTGACACGACCATGACATCAACTTAAGGACTAATGTGAAAAGCAGATTTAGGTTACACACATAAAACCAGAAATCTCTCCTAGCAATAAGAAAAGTGAAGCACTCAAACAGATCATCTAAAGTCCATGTCTGATCCCCACCACTGGAAGCTTTTGAGAACAGATTGATAAAAGCAGCTGTCCAGAACAACCCTGGCACAGTTGTTACTGACTTTGGGCAGAAATAAGCAAGTCAACCTGTCAAGACCTATTCTCATCCTCTTTTTGTTAGAAAATGGTATTTCTATGATCTTCATAGTCGTACCATCATTTCACCAAACAGTGACTGTAAGAAGTTATGGGAAACTGACTCCTTAAATAGGGCCCCTCTCCTGATAGCCAATAGCATTTAGCGTTTAGTTCATGATGTAAGCAGACAGAAGTGACGTTGTAAACCCAGGCTATATAATGCCATGCCGTCCATTGATAAACGCCATTTGCCGTCCACCACATTGGTGTCTGTGAGCTAATGGACCGAGCGGCCTGGGGTTGGTCGCCGTGCCGTTCCTGAACCAGGTTGCCACGCCTTCTGCAGGCAACAAAATGGCAAACATTCTAGACTGGTCCAACAAATATTTAATTTGCCTCAAGCTTCAATCCATCAACTAAGTCTTTCTCCCCAAAAGGAATTTAGCTTCAGCAACTGAATACAGAGACTGAGATAAACTGTGTACTCCTTTTGTGTAGATTGATTTTCCTCTTTTTGTATGCTGGCTCTCCAAAGAACTAAGAGATCACAACTTCTACATTATCTGGTGATATTTATCACCTAAAAATAGTAAGAGAAGTACCAAAATAACCTAAAAGACTGCACTTCTACTTCCCAGTTGAACTTTTGTCTTAGAACATTCCCTGATGATTAACACAGTCTCAAGTTACAGACTATATATTTGTGGAAATTCATGGTTGGATCATCCTTTAGGTGGTTATTACTGACAGTGCTGATAAGTCTGAAGATATGGGAGAGGTTGTCTATATATACAGTGCTATTTATTAATATCAATAAAAGAGAGAAGCTTTCACAAATGTTAAATAGCTACAAAATGGTACTGGTGTCTGAAAGTTAATAAATATATCGATTAATACTGATGATTCTTATTTTTCCCAAGAACAGAAGAAACAGAATTTCATTTACTAGACTTAATATAGTTTCACTCAGGGAGTCTTAGTGTAACAAGGACTGCAGCTGGGTATGGAACTGGGTATGGTACTGTCATGCTGCTGTTTTGCATAGTGTGAAATCACTTCTCTTCTGTTGGTATTTTATCATCTACATACAGGAGAACAATATCACCCCAGGAGAAACTCTGTTTCTCTGCAGACGAACTGATTCCGGAAACCAAGCTGACATTGTGTCTTGGTGAAACATGCAGGTACTCCTTTGCACAACCAGTTTCTAAAACTTCAATATAGGGGAGAGGGGGTTTGATGAAAATGTATCTAATGTCTACAGAGGAAGGGACTTCATCTAGAGGTGTTTCCAACAATTCCTTGTTGGATATATTTAGGCTGGACTCTTGTTCTGAAAAGTGTTCCTTAGGCACTGGGTGTGGAGCACAGATGGTCATTTTAAGGCTGGAGACTATGCTCCAAGGGCCAATTGTGGATTTCTGCCACTAGGTCAGCAACATCCAGACTCTTCACTGAACTTGGGCCTGTCTGAGAAGGGAACAAAGGGCTAAATGAAGTGTAGGGGGAGCTATACAAAATTAAATAGAGATAATATATATTATACAGTATACAGCATACAATATATAGTATGTAATCTGTAATATATAATGTACAATATATAATACATAATATATAAGGAAATATATATGGAAATATATATCATGATATATAATATGCATGGAAATTAAGTATATCATAAGAATGCTGGATTCACATCAATTAACAATGGCATCCTTTTCTTTTCCCTTCTCTGTTCTGTGGCTCCTTGTAGTGTCTTTGAAAAGTTGGGCCATAATTTTCCTACATTTCCTCAAAACATACCAACTGATGAAGGAAAAGAATACTGCTTTGGGATTAGTGCTTTGTATGCATGGGAAATCCTTAAATTAGGTGCTTCAGGCTGTGTTTGATTTTCTGGGCTTGCAAAAAGGTGTTTAGTCACTTGTGTTTGGACAGCAGGGACTAGATTCCTTGTGTGCAAGTGTATCCTTATATATGCAGATGAATGTATGTGTATGGAAGGCCTTTATTCCTTCAGTGATTTTGTCTGACTCTTTTGAAAGCATGTACATTATTCTTCTTACTTGCCTTTCTTGCTTTCAAAAAATGAATGCTTAAAAAAAATACAAACCCAAAAAAACAGTACATTTAGATTAGTCTATCATTAAAACTTCATGACTTCTAATTAATTATTAATTATTGAGAGGAAAGACAACATGCAGTAGCCTCAGGCTTGACAAGCTGTCAAGAATGCCTGCCAAGGCTGCCAGGCTCACCAAGCTCCTGGGTAGTCACCACATTAAACACAGAAAGTTAAATGACATTTCCTGGAACCTGGAGAATAGCAATTGGACATAAAAGAAATTTGGGTTTGTTTGTTTGGTTTTTTTTTAAACATTGATATCCTTTATTGTTTCTTATTCTTGGCAAAAGATAGAAGACATTGGAAAACCTGTTAAGCAGGCAGCAGCACATAAGTGGCGGAGTAGCACATAGATTCCTACAACGGCACGTGGAGACAACAGTTTGGAAAGTCAGTTTATCCCACAAAGGGATAAACTTCCTCATAAATAAATTTTGTATTAGTATAAAAGATAAAGTGACTGAAGACAAATAAGAACAGAAAGCAGAGTGCAGAACAGCATGCAGAACTGTTATCATTTTAGTTTACAGTGCAAGGTAATTTTAGCTGGCCATTTATCATGCAAAAAGGTTTTATTAACCATCTGAACAAGGAGTAGGGCTGTATCATGGAAGTTGTTGACCTGTTGTGTTCCATGCACTCTGTCAAGATGGTCTTAAAATATTATAAGATCGTGCACGGCTAGGGAAAGAGGGAGCTTCTCTTAGAAATCAAAATAAAAGCAATCCTTGTGAAGAAAAATGCATGTTCTGTGAATCTCTTTGAAAGGAAAAGCATATTAAAGGAGAAGGAAACACCATGATACCTCTCATATTTAAACACCCCTAGCAAAAAATAATTTAGTAAAACTTCCAAGTATTATTGGTTTTCAGGACTTGTCAGGCTAACTACTGAAAGAATATCACTAGTATAAGTAGGCATACCTATTTGAACTGAAAATCTTGTTTTCCACTTACAAACACATGATAAAACAATCTTTTAATGTACCACTTTCTTAAGAAATCAATAATAAAACACACAGGTTTTTTGCAACTTTTGTATAATACTTGAAACTCTTGAAATCATTACAGGTAAAATTATTTTCTTAAAACAGCCTTTATAATTTCCTGGAATTTCTCTGGCAGAAATCTCAGACCTGCAAACCCTTTCATGAATAAGAAAGCAGAAAGTGACATTTTTTAACTGAGCTATATATATTCAAAGATCTTTAAAACCTGTTGCTAAAGAACAATGTCCATGTAAATTGAAATAAAACCTAATTTTCCATGTGCTGAATGGAAATAAAAAAGTTTTAACATTAATTGATGAAAGATAAGAGGCGATAATTTTTGTATGATCAGTTTTACCTTAGATAAATATATTCAGTAAGAACTAATGCTGAGACCACTGTACGTTGCCATGGTTAAATGTTTTGTTGGGAAATTATGGTTAGTGATGGACTATTGCACAATAAAATCTTCCTATACAAGGGTTTAACAAAAATGAAAGCTCTGTTATTAATTCCAGTGGGATTGTGCTTTTTATTTCTGTACTGAAAAATGATAAAAAAATAATACTAGGGGAATGCTTTAATAGAAGGCAGTATTTGCCAACTTCATTGGTCTAGAAATTTCTACCTGTACCAAGGATGTATATGAAAACATTAAGTATTCTAACTCATAAAAAACAAGGTTTTTTTCCTCTATATCTTGAATCTACTCCAAAAAAATTATAATTAAAAAACCCACCCACAAAAAAAACCACAAGTGAATCTGGGAATAAACATGCCATATGTTTATTGTATGTGCAATGTTATAAAAATAGATAAAGATGAACAAGTTAAACTATATCAGTAAAAATAATTATATATACATCCAAACCCAACTTTCAGTTCAGCACACAGTAAATGACCAAAACAATAAAAAAGAACATTTCATAAAAGTACTAGAAAAATAATAGAAGGTGTTTATCCTTCAGGGGACTTAAAGAGTAAAGAACAACTTTTTTTAGGGGCTGTGTTAGGATTGAAAATGAGGAGCAAAAAAATCAAACCAGCATGGCCAGTATTTTATTTTTATTCTCAATGACTCATTAGATATGTTTTCTATAGTATATCACATTATATATACACAGAATAGTCAATAAGAAACCAGATGCAGCAGTGCGACTAATTCTGGTCCAGTAGGATTTTGACATGCTGAGTACTGTGTGCTATTCCCCCCTGCCCTGTCATGGTCACAATATTTCATCATATTTCAGTGTCCTCCTGCAAAGCACATACACTTGCATTGTTATTGCCCAAGTATCTGTAAGCTAACAGATGCTCATTTCAAATTAAGTCATAAATTTGTGTTGATTTGTACCTTGTCACAAAAGATTTACTATGGGACGTACATGATTTTTCCCAGATTGTCTTTCTCTCGTTATTGTTTAGAAATGTTGTGAATTTTCAGTTTCCTAGGGAATCCCTCTTTTGTTCTGAGGGAAGCTTTGAGCCTTCAGCTCTGCTTTTTAACCTCTTTCAGAGCCATTCAAGCTACATCTATCAAACATGTGCAGGACTACTCTTTCAGACATTGCGTCCGGTTGGCTTGAACAGGCCTATGTCCTCACTGATAAACTTTTACACTCCAGAACAAGGAGCCCGTATCCAAACTACATCCTGGGAACAATCCTACTTCCATGCAAACTCATGAGACACAAGCCAAGAATACTTTGCCACAGGACAAAATCACACCAGAAACCAAGTTAAAAATTTAACAGTATAAATGTTTTTGTTCCAGTACCTGGGAACATTGCCTGTTGTTGTTTAATTTTCTAGCATGGTTATAGCTTCAGAGTTTTCATAAGGTATAAATAGACATGGCTGAAGAGCATAGATCCTCAAAGGTATTTAGGCATCTAGCTTCCATTTCTTTCAATGAATTTAGGTGCCAAAATTGCCTTTAGGAATTGGGCCAAAGTGCCCAGAATAATCACATGCATCTTTGCAAACTGATGTAGATCCAAGTCCTGTTTAACGTGGAAGCACCTTCCTGGAATTCCAGACAATCATGCACACACAATATCTACCTCTATAAACGAGCTGTTTGCTGCTCCTCATGTATTTTGGTTTGCTTTTTATACAATCTCTTCTTGGACAAATAAAAACATTTATCTGAAGACAACTCAGTACTCACTCTCGAAAGGTCATGTCAAACAAATGGTGGTAACTTATGTCAGTAGCTATAATTTAGATTTATTTACCATTTTGGAAGATACTACAAGCAACTAAAGCAACTATGTTTAAAAGTATGGTCCTCTCCTTCCAGAAGATTTCTAGTGTATAAAGATGGCTGGCTGCTGTTTAGATAGAAGTATAAATGACATGAAGCCAAACTATTGCTACCACGCATAGCCATTTGAGAGCAGCAGTAACATAAAGGGCTGTGCTTTGAACTGCTTAATGTGTACCCTGTTCTCTGGGTGGACAGCAGTGTCCTGAAAATCTCTGTCAACAAATTTCCACGCTATCACTCTGTTGTGGCTGGCTGGACCTGCCAACTGAGATTACTTCTCATGTTCTGTCTTTGTCTCACCTTCTGGCTGCTGTTCCTCTCCCTAGGCATTTCTGTTTTGATTCTTTGTTTTGTAAGAAGCTTCAGCAGTAACTCTAGCACATTAAGATACAAAAAAACCCAAACCCTGTGCTCAGGATACACTAAGGGTTTGAATAAAACCCACAAAAGCAAGCAGGCTCAGATCCACAGCAAGGTTTGTATGTCTACTTACAATTGCTTAAAAGGTGGCAATTGATGTCGTGCATGCATAATATTTATTTATTGCTATACTTTACAACATTCATACACAGGCACAGATGCATCCATAGAGACATACACAGCAGGCTACTCTTGCCATTTCTGATACAGAGGAGACACTGAATAGTTCATCTGGACTCCAATGTGTTTCTCCCCGTGGATTTACTGTTACTGAGAGGCCATTGACACTGTTGTTGGTATTACTGACTCTGGAGAAGTCTTCATCACTGGAGTCAATTTCTATAGAGTCAAACAATTCCCTAATGTACAGNCTAGGAAAGGGTGTTCCGGTTGTTCTCTAGCAGTAATTTCTAAATGTCTATCACCTTTCTCTGATGAAATGTCAGAGTGGGAGTCCTCACTAATGTGGCCTCCTTCAAACTGTGGCATGCTTTCCTCAGGTTCAATCTTGAGTCATCTTAATGTGATAAGTTTAGCCAAACTGGCAATGATTTTACCCATTGAAAAGGGTTTTTTTGAGATCTATGGATGTAAATGATGGTACTGTAAAGCCGCTTGTCCCATCTGAAACCTCAGGGACTATTCAGATAAACTACAACCTCAGCATGAAAAAAAAAAAAAAAAAGGGGGATGGAATAAAAGTTACCNGTGAGATGTGAATAAAGTTACACTACATTATTACCATAATACCGTATTTATTTTTTATTAGTCTTTCACTGAATGTGAGAAAGACTAATAAACCCAATAAGCCTAAGATGTGTGCAGAAAACATGATCAGTCATCAAATAAATCAAGTATTACTATGAGAAACAAAACATGTGAAGGCTTATATCCTGTGACTTTCCAGCTTTTAAAACTTGCATTAAAAGTTTTTTGTCACTAAAAAATGTTGATTTAGGTCTCTTCTCCAACAGATGCTTCTTTTCATAAAACTTGTAGGAACTTCAGGTCTATACTTGTAATTAAAAGAAGCTTCTGGGAATAAAGTCAGGTATGGGATCTTTGATTAGTTAAATATGAGGTCTCCCAAAGGCTCTGGTTTGTATTATTCCAGCTAGGTCTCACTGCTACACATATCTGCCCCTGACGAGCAGATGAGTCAGGACCACTTGGTCCTACAGGNATTATTATTACTTTTTATTTAGCTATGTAAATAAAATACATCACCATCATCAGATTTGGCCTTAATTGGTAATCCAGTTAAAAACATTCTTATAGAAAACTGACAGACAAATATAGAAATATGTGCACTCAAAAATCTAGACAATCTTCTTGTATCACCATTACATTATGCAACCAGGACAAAAGATGATTCTTGAATGAGCAATAATACTCATAACAATATTGCTGTCACAAGCAAAGCATCTTAACTTCATGGGAGAGATGTTATCCTTAAAATAAATGTAAGAAGAAAGCTTTGAGAAGACACAGTAGAAAAAGGAAAATCTTAATTTTTAATTAATTTTTAGGAAAGGCAGCACATCTTTTTTCAAAAATCTTTCCTGAAGATTTAGTTGTTTTCGTTTAGTGATTGTCTGGCTTATCCATTAACTCACTTTATTTGCAGAAGGGGAGGGCAAAGTTCCTTTTCTTTTAATTTGCTAATCTAATATAGGATTCATCTCACTAACTTTGGAGCATCTAAAAGTCATCCATTTTAGTCTACAGTCATCACACAGTTTCTTTCTAGATTCAATGGAGAGGAATTGGCATCATCACAGAGTGATTAATCTGCTCTAACATCAATGTCTAAAATAAGTGAAAGAATCACCCTCTGGAGATGCCTGCTTTTCTATATTGTCTGTAAAGACACCTCCAGTAAGTCACTAACAATAGACATCTAACTTTGAAAAGCTTACATTTAAATCTGTTCAATTCCATCTCAACTGATTTTTCTTATAACAAACCATGATTACCTGAACAGTATTTCCACCCGTAACTAGGGTAAAGTGTTCTTTGTTTCAGCCTCACAAATCATTCAGACTCCCATTCTGCCATTCTGACCTACAAAGAATCATGCTTTATTTGTACCTGAGAATGACACTCAGCACAAAGGAAGGGTGGAAGGGCTTGATGCAAGATTACTAAGCTCTTGTAGAGGGAGGTGAAGCATTTACCTGTCAGAAGTTCTTTTTCACTGTTTGACTGCACTTTACTGATTGGTAAGTACTTGGCATTCCCTGATTGCTTTTGATTCAGATTGCCACACAGAAGATGATTTTTCCCTTTTTATTTCCTGATAATCCTGATGGAGGATTTGTACAGTGCTCTGCCTGTCCTTTTTTTGCCTTGTGTTCAGCTTGTTTTGTGAGTACATCTATAGCATCCACAGATTACATATATGATACTATCTGTCCCGTGTTAGACAAAATACCCTAAATTCAGATTTCTGTCCAACATTCTTCTCTTTGTCACACTTGCAGTTTCTATATTGCTCTTCTATAATTCTATAACACTTGCAGCCCATGAGACACTAGACTGAAACTCTGCCTCTGAGATTTTTGCTAGTAACAGAAGCACTTTTTTTTCCCTCTGCAATACATAGGAAATTCCTTATATCTGCACATTATTTTGAACATTCGACATGAGAGAGTGAGTGTCTGATTAGAAAAATCCTTCAGCATTTCTCATCCTTGTTCAAGATGTAAAAAGCATACCTACTGCATTCTCTTAACACTTCATTCACCATGCCAGAGATTATCTCTGTTTATCTCTTTTCACATGGGATCTTTTTCTGACCTGCTAGCTACATCTAATACCTCAGGCAGCTTGCTTCAGCCTTTCAGGCCATATATATCACTTGCAGTTCACACTCAAGTCCTTTGTAAATTATTTCTGAACTCATTTATCAGCTTTATGGTAAATTGTACGAAATTAGCTTGTGGTGAGTGCTAAATAGAATTTTATATATTTACATATAGGGTGCTGTGGAGTTCATATATTATTTAAGCTTTTACAGCTTTGAATGGTTTTATTTTTTTAATGGAGTCATTAGAGCCTCTAGTCCTCTTAAACTCATTTGACCATCCAGAATTTCTTACTTCAGCTCCTCCGTGGTCAGTCTACTCATAAAACCAAGATGATTTCATTTTTCTTAGAAACAAGGGTGAATGTCATATAGTTGAGTCCCCTCCTCCCCAGGATGTAGGTGGCTGCGCTCAGCACCGAATTACTGACACTGCTGCTGGCAGCCTTGAAAGAAAGAGTGAGAAGGTGCTTCACTGGGGGATTCCCCAAGTATCTCTGCTAGGAAGTCTCAGAGGGGCACCCCTCTCCCTGCTTGGGAAATGCTTTTAAGGCAAAGGTCCTGTGCTCGGTGCCCACCTGAGCTCCCAGCCCTGCCATGTCACAGAGATTGCTTTGCCCAGCCACAGGATTCATCCCCCATCAGCAGGCCCATGTCTTGGCCTTGCTTTTGTCTGTCCTCATCTCCACGGGGATGCTTGATGCCCGGGGACAGGGCTTCCCCAGTACTTCCAGGCTGCCCTGCTCCTGGCTGGGGTGCTCCTGGCTGGGGTGGTCCTGCCTCTGACAGACCCCATGGGGAGCAAATCCTCCTGGCCTCAGGGAGGCCAGGGAGCCTCTAGCCCATGCACTGTCATGGCAGTCAGCTCCCTAGAATGAGCACAGTCATCCTGGACTATCTCACCTGCTGCTGATAATCAAGATATGCTGTTTTGTAACACTACATGGATCAAAACAGAACAGACACCCTGAAAGAGGCTTTGGAGAGAGTCCTGCATACCTGAGCCATACCAAAGTTAAAAATGCAAAGATAAGGCAAAAGTCCAGTAAGTGCAGAAAAATTATTTGTTTTCAGAGGCATCACAAAAAAGAGGACTTTTAGAAAAATTAAAATTAATTAAAATGAAAATTAAAATTCCCTCAGCCTAATCTTCTTTTAATTTTTTTTTACTAATTTCAGGGTTTTGTAGTTCAACTCACTTTGCTTCAGTGATTCACTTCATTCTTAATGGTTCACTGAGCTGGGACAATAAAAGACTGCACAATAAATGTTGCTCATGTGTTGTACCAATTTCATGTGTGGGGATGATTTTGATGAAATGTACTTCTTATGAAGGGAATCAATAGGCAGTAATAGTCTTCACTGGGCCAGGTACATGGAAAAAAGTGCCTATACAGGCTTTCCCAAGTAGGTCTGCTGATATATCTCAATTACTTGCAGCGATTTGACTCTTCCGGTCCAAAACATGCTGGAAGGAGTGTTAGGAATCAATTTCTGATTGCCAAGCTGCCAAATACAATCTAAACCATAGAAACCACCCTGTGAACAAACCTGACCCTTGGGATCTTTAAAAGCCTGCTGAGCTAGGTGATGGAGCTGCACTTTTCCAATTTTGTGAAACTACTAATTGAAGATGTACTATTCTAGAATGTTTTCTTTCTTCTCCTCCCCACTCCTCATTTCCAATTAATATGTAAATCATGTTTGTATGGGTGTGTATGTATAAATATGCATATATGTAGCTTTTTGTATGGAAAAACAGTTGGTACAAACAATGTGAAGTATTGGTGACACCATAATACCAAACCATTACCATAGAATCACAGAATTATAGAATGGTTAGCGTTGGAAGGGACCTTAAAGAACATCTAGTTCCAAGCCCCCTGCCATGGGGGGCAACTTCTCTGGGTAACCTGTTCCAGTGCCTCACCACCCTCACAGTAAAGAATTTCTTTCTAGTATCTAATCTAAATCTCCTCTCTTCCAATTTAAAACCATTACACCTTGTCCTTTCACTACACTTCCTGACAAAGAGTCCCTCTCCAGCTCTCCTGTATGCTCCCTTCAGATACTGGAAGGCTGCAATAAGGTCTCCCGAGAGCCTTCTTTTCTCCAGACTGAACCCCAGCTCCCTCAGCCTGTCTTCACAGGAGAGGTGCTCAAGCCCTCTGATCTTCTTCGTGGCCCTCTGCTGAACCCCTTCCAACTGTTCCATGTCCTTTCTATTTTGAAGACTCCAGAGCTGGACACAGTACTCCAGGTGGGGTCTCACGAGCGCAGAGTGAGGTGTAGAATCACCTCCCACAACCTGCTGGCCACACTTCTTTTGATGTAGCCCAGGACGCGGTTGGCTTTCTGGTCTGCCAGTGTGCACTACTGGGTCATGTTGAGCTTCTCATCTACCATCACTCCCAAATCCATCTCCTCAGGGCTGCTCTCCAGCTATTCTCCACCCAACATGTATTTGTTCTTGGGGTTGCCATGTCCCAGGTGCAGGACCCTGCACTTGGCTTGGTTGACCTTCATGCAATTTGAACTAGCCCATCTCTCAAGCCTGTCCAGGTCCCTCTGGATGGCCTCCCTTCCCTCCAGCATGTCCACTGCACCACTGAGCTTGGTGTCGTAAGCAAACTTGCTGAGGGTGCACTCTATCCCACTGTCCATGTCTCTGACAAAGATGTTAAATAGCACTGGTCCCAGTACCAACCGTTGAGAACGCCACTCATCACCGGCCACCACTTGGACATTGAGCCGTTGACCATAACCCTCTCACGGAATCACAGAATCACAGACTATGAGGGATTAGAAGGGACCTTGAAAGATTATCTAGTCCAATCCCCCTGCCGGAGCAGGAACACCTAGGTCAGGTCACACAGGAACACGTCCAGGTGGGTTTTGAATAGTTCCAGAGAAGGAGACTCCACAACCTCTCTGGGCAGCCTCTTCCAGTGTTCCTTCACCCTCATTGTGAAGAAGTTTTTTCTCACATCATTATGAGAAAAAAATATTTATATTTATATTTCTCATATTTAAGTGGAATCCTATGTTCCAGCTTGCACCCACTGCTCCTTGTCCTATCATTGGTCATCACTGAGAATAGCCTGGCTCCATCCTCCTGAAACTCACCCTTTACATATTTGTAAACATTAATGAGGTCACTCCTCAGTCTTCTTTTCTCCAAGCTAAATAGACCCAGCTCCCTCAGCCTTTCAATGTGTGCATTCATATGTCTGTCTTTGAACTTGAAAAAGTATTTTGGAACAAATGTTGCATAATGAGCAATAGTAAAAATGTTACATCATAAGCAATAGTGACTCTGTAGTGAAATATGAGCATAGGAAATTGTTTTTTTTTTTTTCCGACTGGTGAGAACATGGTAATTTTTTTTCCATGGCATATAGAATTGCCAGTTCATGGCAACTGTTAAGATAGAACACTTAGCTTTGCAGCAGCCAAACTCTTCAAAGTGAGAAGAGAGATCCTGGAAATAGAAACGAATGAAAATCCTTACAAAGAAGAAATGCATTGCATTCTATTTTGTAATTTTTCTTTTCTGTACTTGGTTATACTGTGAGAGGGAGGTACTTCAGCTTCAACAGATTTCAATCAGACATCTTTGTGTTAAATCCAATGGCTTAACTAACATCCTTACATTCTTGGGAGAGGAAAAGAAAACCAATTATTAACAGGCTGGTCTGATGCACAAAGAACACCAAGGAGAATGAGGCATATATGAATACAAAAATGGAACCAGGCTGGCCCTTTTCATTTCAGCCACTCATATCTTTGGGGCATTTATAACACTTTGTCAATCAGAAAAGTATCTGTCTATCATAGTATCTGAAATCAGAAAAGTATCTGTCTATTCACCTTTGTTAAGAACTACTAATGAACTACATACACTGTGCTAATTTCTATGCATTTTATGTTTGCAACAAATAATTCCCAAATCATTTGGTGGTAAATCACACACAACTATGCAATAAAACTTATTTATATTCAGAACCAAGCTCAATCCCAACATTATAAAACTGTGATGTGAAAGGTTACTACCTGAAGAAAATAAATGGAAAAAAGCATATCTGTAAACTAGAATCACAGACAGAATGATCTCTGATGTTATCATTTCCCTGTGCTCACTTCAAAATCTAGTATCAGTTTTAATAAGATGCAAATTTCACTTTCATAGGGATTTTGGTTGGTTTTGTTTTGGTTTGGTTTAGTGGTTTTTTTTTTTTACTTTCAGGTTACTTTAAAGTTAAGAAAGATTTTTTTTTAAATTATTTTTAGATAAATCACAAGCTTTTCACTTTGTGTGTAAAGGTAATGCAAATAAGTCATTGATCTTGTGTCCTACTAGCCAACAAAAAGTCCCACAACCTCTTTCATGAGGCTGCAAAAGATATAAGGAACATGGCAAAAGCTGTCGCACCCTCTTCTAAAAATTTTAGGCAGTGTGACTTCGACATATTGCATTATAGCATAGAGAGGCCTAAAACTCAGAGATCTTCTATGATTATGAGGCTGACATTTAAACTGTGGTTCAGGAAAATGGTCTCTTCTTTATAAACAGGTAATAACGTGTATTGAAGTTTCACTAGAAAGTGCACCATGATCACAGAATCACAGAATCTTCATGGTTGGAAGGGACCTTTGAGATCATCAAGTCCAACCATAAACGAACAAAGAAAGAAAGAAACAAAACCAAACAGACCCCACAAAAACACACCCACACCCCAAAAAAAAAAAAACCAAACAAAAAAAACCCCCAACACCACAACCACCACACCCAACAATCTTGGCCACTAGAGTATGCCCTGAAGTGCCACATCTACATGTTTCTTAAATACCTCCAGGGATGGTGACTCCACGGCCTCCTTGGGCAGACTGTTCCAGTGCCTGACCACCCTCTCAGTAAAACAATTCTTCCTAATATCTAATCTAAACCTGCTCTGCCACAACTTCATACCATTTCTTCTCATCCTGTCACTATTCACTTGGGAGAAGAGGCCAACACTCATCTCTACACAACCTCCTTTCAATATCTTCCACCTAAATATCATTGTGGCTTAAACAAAATAAAAGCTCATTCTTCATCTGTCTTCCCACAAGTAATACTCCTAGAATAGGCAGAGTAAAAGTTTGGTCTACAAGCAACTAAAATCAAATGGCAAGAAACCATAAAAATATTAAAGTGAGATGGTTTCATATTGGGCAGGAAAAACAGAAAACATGAATTCCTCTCAAGAAGCCAAAAGCAATACAGAAAAAGAAATACTGAGCCAGTTCCTAGTCTTCTAACAAGTAAGAAGTGCAAATATAGATAATCTCAGGTATCTGAAAGCCAAAAACCAAGCAAACAGGTGTAATGACCAGGAATCACCAGAAAAAGCACCTTATCTATGCACTACTTACCTCCTTATATGTAGGTTATTTGCTATCCTTTTCTAGGAATTGCTCACTTGAGCGTACATGGTGGTTCAAAAGGCATCAACGTGCTTAAGAGAGATGAGTCAGAAGAGAAGAAATGGACTGGAATTTTGTAATACATTGATATAGGATTTCATAACACCTAAACATTTTGAAGATCTATTAAATGATGAATAAAAACTTGTGCATTTGTAGGTCAGGACAATGTATTAAAAACATGTTATAATATTTTACCTTCTTTTACTCTCTTAGTAATGTTTTGTGAAGGTTGCCAATTACGCAAGGAGAAGAAAATACACAGGNGCTTTGTTTTTTATTAAGAAAAAAAATTAGGAACCCTTGTTTAACACTGTCATTTTTCAGTTTTATATTTCTGGACCCAGCTACTGAATATTTAATGTAAAACATTGTATTAAGTAGTATCAGGGTTAAGCTCCATTGGAGCAGAATTACAGAAAGCCACCACAGGCTCCATGCCACAAAAATCCACAGAAAATGAATTCTGACAAAAATTAAACCCTTAATGATATTGCAAATATTTAATTTTGGAAGTAGGACTTTTTAATGTATGCACTATGATCACGTACTGACAGCTGCCCAGAAATGATGAAGCAGCTTTCCTCTACTGTTTTTTATCCTATAGAGGATGTGCCATGCAAAAATGAGTTAAGAGCCCCCAACATGTTATAAGAGAATAAAGTAGTTGTTTGTTGTTTATGTGTTAAAAAATCTTTAAATAGACTTAAAATATAATGACTTTTGATCTATCACATATCAGTCACTTCACTATGGCAATGGTAAATGCAGCAATACTTTAGCAATGTGGTGTCTTTTCACTTTTGGCACTGACTAGTAACTTGTGTACACTGTCAAATCAGAAGAGCTGACATCTCACCATCATGCTTGCCTCTAGACCTCTCTTCTATACTCATTTGACAAATATTTTAACCTGCTCAGTTAGAGAAATAATTAAATTTAATTTTTCATTTCAAGAAGATAATATCTAATTTGGTATTTAAGGCACAGATCACATAGGCTCTATTCTTATTTTAAATTAAGTTGTCCTAGGCTACATTACTAGGTAGAAATTTCTACAGGTAGAAATAAGATAGTGACCCTTTAGAACCTCGTAAGAGAGACAAACAAATTATAAAGCATTAAAATAGTTTACTTCTGTCTGTACTGCACTGAATATAAAGCTTTATCTATTTAATTCCTCCTTTGAACGGGAATGTACCATTTCAGGGAAGAAACTAAAAACATCTTCAAAATTATTTCAAAGTTGTGGGCAAGGATCATTCAAACAGGTCTTACCAAATTTTCCTGTCCTATTTTGCACATAAACAAAAATGTTGGGTGGGAAAATTTAGTTCCACCCTTAAATTCTATCCACACTGTATGACTGGTTCTTTGCATGCTTAAACTATGTGCTTGCAGTTAATTTTTAGGCTGATTCTCAAAAAATCCACTGTTTTGGGGGAAAAAAAGACTTGTCTTTCAGGTGAACTTCTACTTCTTTGTGGATACATTTCTTAATGAGCAATTGAAATATCTCCTCAAAAAACACATGCCTACACCCTCCAACTACCTCCCCCAAACAACCCCCAAATAATATGTTTTTTATTTAAAAAGCAATATTTCAGTAAAATGTTCAGGCTTTATTTCTTTCTTAATGAAGAAAAGTCACAAAAAACCCCCAACCACACTTTTCCAGTTCTTTGGTATATATATATTTATATATATATGTATATTTCTAGGCATAGATTGAAAATAAGTCAAAGCAACTCTTATCATGGAAATGCTCTGAGGTAGCTTTCCTCACTCTGCAGGTCTCTCTGAACACTTTAGCCACAGACTCCTTCCAGCAAAGGCGATAAGCAATCCTCAGTCTTGCATTTCTGTATAATGTCTCAACTCTAACAGAAATGTAAGAGTATCGCTTCAAAGTTGTGACACTTTTACAAGAACTCAGCACAGATGGTTCATAGCCCTTTGGTATGAATAGGTACAACCTGAGTGAATAGAGCTGATGGTTTTCAGACGTATTTCTACAAATTGCATGTTTTATCAGTAGACTTTACCATGTAGTAAATGGGCTACCATTAAATATTTTTCATGAGAAAGTAGTTACGCAATAAATGTAACTGTTTAATGCTCACTTCTCTGCTATTGTAATTCCTCAGGTAGGTATCTGCAATAGGAAGTCTGAATAAGCTTTGACCTTTTTTCCAAAACCATCGCTGTGAATTGGATGCGATATTACAAGTTTAATTGCACTGTGAATGCATTAGAACATTATTATTACAGTGAGTTGTTTGTTTGTTTGTTTAAAAAAAAAAAAAAGCAGTAGTTAGTGACATACAGTCTTGAAAGGAGAGGTTCTTAGTTGATTGGGCTTAAATAGGAACACCTAATTAGCAATGTAGTGATAAAGCCTATAAAAAGCCAGGCGGTATAAAAATGTACGTTTTTAGAAACTTAAGGTGCTATCCTAATTCCTGGATTCAAATAAACTTTTTGAAAGCCAACCTGAAACTGAATATAAATATTTATTTAAGGTTGAGATCCAGCTATCTTGAGACAACTGTTTAATTCCCCACAGTCTGTAAAGGGAAATTGATTCCTTGAGAGGTCTCTTAAGGGAGACCATGTTTACCAAAGTTTAGACATACAAGTTCAAGAAGTGACAAGACAAATATGAATACAATTAACTTAATTTATAGTCCTTCTGGTCAGAATCTGTTAAAGACTTAAACTATGTATTTGTTTCAGTTTCTAATTATACAAATATCACTATTCATATTGAGTCTAGGATTGTAATGTGCAGTGAATGTGCTCTTACAGGAGTACTACTACACTGAATTGGAAGAGAAGATTAAATTTGTGTGGATTAAACAGAAAATTAAAATTTAGAGTAACAGAATTTCTATAAATTGACATTCTTATGCTTTTTAAACTTTGCATAACATTGACCTCATGAGAATGTAAAACAGATCATTAAGTACTCAAAATTTACTAGCAGCTAATGATTTGCAAGCTTCCTGCTTTCCCATGGAAATTGTGAATTTCCAATTTCCTATTAATGTAGCTCAATTTTTAATTTTTTTTTTTTTTTTCCCCCTGGATAAACTCTTCTGTTAGAAGGGTACTTCTAAAAATCTCAAGGTTAATATAATTTACTTTTCCCTATGATTTTAAGTGCTTAATAAATTAAATAATAGTTTCACTTCTGACATGGGAATGTATTTGCTTCAAAGAAGAGTATATTGCTTCTTTATTTTAATATTATATAACATTCAAAGTACTGTACTATGATCTTGCTTAGTGTTATGGTGTGGACGGAGGAAAATAAACATGGGCACAAGTGAAATAATTATCAACACCAATGAAAAATCATAGTGCTTTGTGACAACAAGATTTTTATGTTTTGGGGTTTTTTTATAGAAGGTTGAGAGGAGATGTTTGCAGTCAGCACTGTTCTGAAACTACTGACATTTAAAGCATCTTCAAAATTAGAATACTGTTTGGAGTAATTTGATAACTTATTTACACATTTCACAATGACGGTGTTCCTTTTTAAACAAAAAATATATCTTGTTAGCCAAAGGGTTAATGATTTACCATAAAGCCACAACAGTTGTTCTGTAGACTTGAAAACAGACATAGCTTCATGTTTGATTCTTTGTTTTTTTTCCTTAGTTTCAACTTGGCAAACATACACTTTTCTTCATAGAAGATTAATGAAGCTGGTGAAAGGTCTAGCAAACAAGTCTTATGAGGAGCGCCTGTGGGAGCTGGTGGTGTTCAGCCTGGAGAAGGCTGAGGGAAGACCTTCTCACTCTCTACAACTACCTGAAAGGAGGTTGTAGTGAGGCGGTGGTTGACCCCTTGTCCCAAGTAACAAGTGGCAGGACAAGAGGACATGGCCTCAAGTTGTCCCAGGGGAGGTTTAGATTGGATGTTAGAAAAAATTTCTTCACCAAAAGGCTTGTCAAGCATTCCTCAGGGAACTGGTTGAGTCACTATCCCTGGAAGTACTTACAGAACATGCAGATGTGGCACTTAGGGGAACAAAGTTAGGTGGCATATATAGCAGTTTTAGGTTTATGGATGGATTCAATAACCATAGAATCATAGAATGGTTTGGGTTGAAAAGGGACATTAAAGATCACTGAGTTTCAATCCCCCTGTCACGGGCAGGAACACCTCCCACTACAGCAGGTTGCTCAAAGCCCCATCCAGCCTGGCCTTGAACACTTCCAGGGATGGAGNAACACTTCCAGGGATGGGGCATCTACAACTTCTCTAGGCAACCTGTTCCAGTGCCTCACCACCCTCACAGTAAAGAATTTCTTCCCAATATCTAATCTAATTCTCCCTTCTTTCAGTTTAAAACCGTTACCTCTTGTCCTATTTCTACACTTCCTGATAAAAGTCACGGAATCACAGGGTTGTCAGAATTGGAAGAGACCTCTAGAAATCATCTAGTCCAACTCCTCTGCTAAAACAGGATTGCCTACAGCACATTACTCAGAACAGCATCCAGGCAGGTCTTGAAGATCTCCAGAGAAGGGGACTCCACAACGTCCCTGGGCAGCCTGTTCCAGGGCTCTGTCACCCTCACCGGAACGAAGCTTTATATTCTCATATTTGAATGGAACTTCCTATGTTCCAGCTTGTGCCCATTGTCCCTTGTCCTGTCACTGGGAATCACTGGAAAGAGTCTGGCTCCATCCTCCTTCAACCCACCCCTTAGATACTTGTATCCATTAATAAGGTCTCCCCTCAGCCTTCTCTTCTCCAGGCTAAGAGGTCACAGCTGTCTCAGCCTTTCCTTGTATGGAGGTGCTCTTTTCCCTTAATCTTCTTTGTTGCCCTATGCTGGATTCTTTCCAATAGTTCCCTGTCTCTCTTGAACTGGGGAGCCCAGAACCAGATGCAGTATTCCAGTTATGGCCTCACCAGTGCAGAGTAGAGGGGGGAAATGACCTCCCTTGACCTACTGGCTACATTCTATGCAGTTCCTATTTTTCCTGAAGGCCTCCTTCAGATACTGGAATGCCACTTTAAGGTCTCCCTGGAGCCTTGTCTTCTCCAGGATGAACAACCCCAACTACCTCAGCCTGTCTTCACAGAAGAGGTGCTCTTATGATCACCTGCAGGGCCCTCTGCTGGACCCGTTTCAACAGGTCCATGTCCTTCCTGTGCTGAGGACTCCAGGGCCGGACACAGTACTCCAAGTGAGGTCTCACCAGAGCAGAGTAAGGGGCAGAAACACCTCCCTTGACCTGCTGGCCATGTTTCTTTTGCTGCATCCCAGCATGTTGTTGGCTTTCTGCGCTGTGTGTGCACATTGCTGGCTCATGTTGAGCTTCTAATCAACCTGCACATCCAAGTCATTCTCTAATGGCTGTATGCAATCTAAGGGTCTTTTCCAACCTTAATGATTCTCTAATTCTACAAAGTTGAAGTTGGAGTAGCATCAGTGTGATCTGGAAAAGGGAAAGAAGAAAAAATATTCTGGATTGGCATAGTCCCAACAGCAGGGGAGATTTGCGATGGAAGCCCTGTTAAATACGTATACACTTGTGAGACACAAAAGTTACACTTTCTTGACCTCAATGTTGAGAATTGGGACTTAAGACTTTATACTGTTGGCATGCATTTCAGGAAAAAAAAATGACAGTGCAAAATTCTGGGGAAAAAATCTTCCTCAAAAAAAGAGGCTTGCAGTTTCATAACAACTCTCTGTGAAAGGCATTTGATTGGGAGTGGTCAAGAATTAACAATAGTTTAAACAGATCAGTTGCAGACATAAAAGATGCATTAATCTCTCAACTTCAGTTCTCCCTAAAGTTAGAGTTAAGTCTTCACCAGTGATGGTAATAAAGTTGACCTTCAGGACTTTTATGGGAAGGGAGGATGAACTAGTATTGCTGCAGATGACCCTGGATCATCAAAAGGCTTCCTTACAGATCAAACCTCCTTTTTTTGCCTTTTTTTTTTCATATACTCTTTTTATTATGTCTATCATTAGTGCCATGAAAGGATGCAAATGTAGCAGAAGACTTAAAGTAATCCTCAATACTCAGAACACTCGAGCTTTAACCCAGGTGCCCAGCAGTAACCATTTGACTGCAAAGTCAGCATTTATCTATTTGATCTCCTCGTATGAGAGGGATTTTTCAGAGATCTCTACACAATTTACCTTTAGAATAGTCACCTGAGATGGGGTGTACTCACATAATACTGATAAAAACATAACTCAACAGAAAAGGGGAAGATCCTGGTCCTACATTCCATCACACCTCCTCCAGTCCCCAGTGTTAAGATGATGAATTTTCGCACTTGCAGAAGTTTCTGTTGCTTATCAGTCACTTCTCAGAACTGTTTGGTTTCCTTAAAACAACAAAAAAATAATGTAGAAAACTAGTAGACAAGCTGTCTGCCATTTTGATGAGTCATGTAAAAGGAACTCATTTTTTTGGATAAAGGATGTAAGATCACTACTGCAATTTTCCTCATAAATAGTTTTGTTGTTGTTGTTTTTCTGTGATACCAGAATCCAAGACCTATATAACTGACAGTTCTGCAAATGAACAATTGGTAGTCCAAAATCGTAGGTTATGTGTGTTTTAAACTGATCTGTGTGAAAACTAAAGCATGTGGAGAGGATGGCTAAACTGGTGACAGTTTTCTGCTTCATAGATATTTGCAACAGATTTATTTTGCATAGTTTGCTTAGCATTGGGATCTAGTTCAAATACATTTATAATCCCTCCTGTATTTATAAAACTCACATCTTCTATTGATTTTACTGGCATGTCACAACACTACTAATGTAAAAGGTTCTACTTTCAATCAGTTGCAGGAGTCATGTTCTTAGAAATTATTAAAATGTTCTAGTAGACACCTGTCTGCTACTGAAAATAAAATCGTGCTCATGCATATAAATGCAATGCCCAAAGGGAGGTGTTCTTCTAGAAGCCCAGTTCATACCACTTCTTCGATAATCTTACAAATCTCTCATTGCTTCAACCAGTACTTTTGTTTGGAATCTTTCAGAAATGAAGCTAGTTCTCCCTCTCTCTTTGTTGCCTCTGTAGTGGCAGCTTCAGATTTATACCAAATCACTGACACAAACTCGCTCCTCCTTGAAGCAAGCTGTAAAGGGCAGAAAAGACTGCACAGCACGTCATGTTATGAAACATTATGCATGTCTACTATCCTTTAAGCAGAGCTTCCATTTCAAGGTCACTAGTCTGAGGTTCAAAGTGAGCTATGGGCAGGTCTTTAATGGCTGATATGAGGCACTTCCAGACTCTTAGCTTTGATTGTCTCAGCTAAGTCCCAGGGAAGTCTATAGCTATAGCAGCACCCTTCCTTCACTTCACTGCATATCATGATTTCTGAAATAAGGAAATGTTAGTTCCTCATAATACAAGGGCACACGGTAGAGTCAGTCTGTTTACCTTTACAATACCAAGATAAGTCTGTGAGACCAATCCTGATGACTGCTTATAACTGAGAAAAAATATTTACAGAGTATCTGAGTCAAGACTAGACACTTCTCATAATAAAAATGGCTTTACTTTTCAATTTTAAAAAACCAACAAACTATCAATCCTCATGGGTTTGATGTACCATTCTCTTTCAATCTCAAGTAAAACACATGCAGAATATATTTTTTTTTTTTCATCAGAGAATTGGGAAAAAAAGAGGAAGGGAAAGACAAGTTATTAGTTCTATATTTATTTTAAAATGAAGTCTTCCTTTAAATAAACAGACCTATAGAAACAAGAAGAATATTAGGATGTGAATACTACTCTGTCGAGGCTTCCAAAAAGAAAAGTCTGTACTTTGATCTCGAGGTGACAAGGTCAAAAGGAAGATAACGCCCCTCACACTCCTGTTCTGTAGCTACATCAGCAGCTTGCCTCTCTAGCCAGGACTATAGGTGAGATTTTTCTGTCTAAATTTGGTACGTCAATGGAAGCGCTGCAGAAGCTGTTGGAGGAGCAGTTTGCTGATCTCCTGATACACCTGTCATTTATTTCTCTCTTATTGCAATTACAATGAGCATTGTAGTACAGACACAGTTCAATGACAAAACTGGCAACTTTGCTCTAAAAAAAAGTGCAAAATTATTTTGGAAGCTAAGAATACTGAAAACATCCAAATAGATTTCTTTGTGAATTCTGAAAGAATCAACATACGTCAATATTTTTTGCCCCAGAATATCTTTCCAATCATCTTGGAAAAAAATAATAATTCAATTTAATTTCACCGGTGAACAAGGCACTACTTACTGGAAACATGGACTAACTTATGCAGTATCCTAACAATTTCGGGATGAAAACCTTGGAATTATAATACGGAGTGTAACATACTGGTACTGTCACAGAAGATTTATGCACATTGATGTTTGACTGTCAAAGCCTGTTCTGTGGCCAACGCTCCTGCCTCTACTTTTCAAGAGGAAAGATTTTGAGGAGAACACTGAATAGCAATGGGGTACTTTTTGTTTAAAAAAGGTTAAATATTTAAAGAGAGCAGTCTCTCAGTAGAGACTGCTTACATGACAATTTTTGTATGGAACTGTTGAATAATTACCGCTGGATGTTACTGCTCTTGCAAGTTCAATTTTGCAGTTAACAGGCATTTTATTATCCTGTATAGCTCATATTTAATCGACAGCAGTAATGTCACCATACAAGAAATTCAAAGCTATATTTTTTTCTCTTGCATTGCATGGAAGTACAACAGCAAGCATGGAATATGACTGGCTAACTGCCAGAGGTTAAAGTAGTTATATTGTATATTACCTGGACTCCTCACTCTTTAGGGTACGTAACATAAACACTTTTTTTTTTTTTTTTTTTTTTCTTCTATCTAGCAAGACATTTATCATGCAAAAACTCTGTGCAGGCACCTATAAACGACATGTAGAAGTAAACTGGTGGCAAGGGCCTACATGGAGGAAGAAGCTACTGTTTGCTGAATTGCTACCTGGGCACTTAAAAGCAGATCACTTGGATTGGTTTACATTATCCACATTTTGCACAGTGTCCCACCCCAAAATAAACTTGTTGAAGCTCTGATGAGGGAGGGTCTCAGCTCAACTTTTCTGAAGGTTACAGGACAGGACAGCTCAGCTGAGCTAACGTTAAGGAGAACATTGCACTAAGTGCAATTGCCAACATGCACCAGCCTTACTTTCAACTTTACAGAGCTGCAGGCTGATGGACACCTTTGCTTTCCTCTTGATGGGGTTGGAGTCCACAGCAAGAAGGACATAAATGAAAGACATAAATGCACAGGATCTCTGCTCCTGGTGATGAGAAGACATTTCAGCTTCTACATTTCAGCCTCAGCTGTACAGCAGGAACTGTAGTCTCATGCACAAGGTATGCTGCCACAGCACTTATGGACTTGACATACTTCTGCTGTTTCTGCTTCAGTGACTGGTGCTGATGACTCCTTGTCTGGTGCGTTGGAAAGTCCAGCCATCGACTCTCCAAAGAGTTCCTCGCTCTTGTCAATGAGGAACTGCACAAGGCCCACCTGAACACATCAGACCAACGGTTCAACCTAGTTACGGCTGAAAAAGGATCAAACTGCCTTTCTCATTCCTGACCCTTGCTTTTGTGCAGAAAGCTGGAGCTGTGGGGCTGCTTTTAGCAGCAGCTACCCCATGAGCATTTGTTCAAGAGAGGAGGCAGCCAGCAAAGCCCATGTGGGCCCAGAAGGCTGTAGCCAGCTGGTAAACACAGTGTACCATTCTAGTCACCTGCATCAGCACTTCCAGGGGGAATGTATGCTTCTCACTAGGGCTGACTAGGTTTGACCCCACACAGATGGCCAGGTTGCTGGCAGTCATTCTGCTTGTGTCAGTGTTTCTGCTGATATTATAGAGCAGAGAAAGCAGGCACCACAGGAAAAGGAAGAGATTGGCTTGGAGCAACTTGTTGGCCACCCTGAGGGAACAGGAACATAGTGTTAATAAAGTAGATGTCAACACTCATTGTCTAGGTGGGTCTCACCCAAGCCCACCTGAGGGAAGACTCCCTGGCCATGCTGGGTCTACAGCAGATGGACTGCATTCACTGAGTTACTGCCACATCTCTCGTTGCCCTTCTGCAAATAAGCAACCTACAGTGCCTTCAGGAAGTGCTCCATGGAGAGAAATGGTTTATGGTGCCACTTCCTGCAAAATCCAACCCCACCATAGCATGAGGTGGCTGGCAGAAAACAGCTTTTTCTAGGAGGTCATCACTTTGCCTCTACAAGTGCCTGGGCTTTGCCTGTCCCCAGCAGGCTGCTCACCACACTTATTCTCTTAGTTCTTACAGCTTCTGCTGCCTGCAGAGTGCTCATCCACTCATTGTAGAGCTCTACATTGAGTAGAGGGAACAAAGTATTTCAGAGGGAGTCATGCAATGCCAAGGGCTCCAGGTGAGGCTTTGAACACTCCTGCTAGGAACACAGGGAACGTTCTTGGCACTCTGGCTTATGTGTCAGTGGTTGGGTTTCAGCTCTCTGCTCTCACAATACTAAGAAAGTTGGGAGTTGCCAGGCTCCAGGTCCAGAGAATTCACCTTAAATATGGCATCCAGATGCACAGGCTGGCTTTCCAGATTTACTTCCATGCCCCTGTCAAGGGCTTCCCTCAGCTGCTTGAGACTTGCTTGCCTTAGCTGGAAAACCCTCACTGTGGAGGGTCCTTGCTTTTCCAGGAGTGCCAACAGCTCCTGAAGGGGACACAGGAGGACAGTTGCTTGGTTGAAGACAGGCCCTGGAGCAGACAAACCTGCTTCAGAGACAGAAGCAACTGTAGAAAGTTCTGCTTTCACAGGGGCAGGATGGAGGTGTGGTTGCAGGAAGTTGGCGTGGGGAGGAACCCACTTTGTCCTCAAGCTCCACCCAGGGTCCCTCTGCCAGGGGCAGCAGTTCTCAGGAAGAGCCAGAGGCATGGGGATCCTGTGACCAGGCTTTCTTATCTGGATGGGCTGGGGCAGCATGCTGTCCTGGCTGCAGAGAGCTACCATGGGCTAGCCAAACAGAGCCTGGCAGCTCCCAGAGCACAGCGGCCTGGGCAGGTGATGGCTGACACACCTCTCTGCTCAAGAGCTGCCGACAACCCATGGGGCACCTTTCCCCACCTCTGGAGTGGTGTTTCTGCATATGACTACACATGGAGCATTCCCCCAGCATGAACCCAAGAATGAGCTGCCAGGCAGGACCTCCTCATGGAATATGCTGATGATCCATAGCTCCTTCACCACATGGCAGCTGCAGAAAGAGAGGAGAAACAGCCTGAGTCCCTGTTGTTCCCCACTCTGTGGGCAGAAGCATGTGCCCAACAAAGCCTTACCCCATAGAGACAGCCACAGAGGCAGGATGAAGCCTTGTGGGGCAGGACAGAAGCACTTCCCATCCCCACCATTGGATGTGGCACTGACTCACCAGAAAGTGACAATGCAGGAACTGCAGGGCAAGACTAGGACAAGCGAGTTGGTGTGCTTGCTGCCTTCCTCATTGGCATCAATATCCCGTCCTTTCACACTGCTCAGCACCTGAAGCTGGTTGAAGGCCTGGCAGAGCTGGGGCCAATGTATACTGCCACATCTGCAGAAAGGAGCAGCAGGCAGTGACTTCAAGGTGGTCTCCTTGGGGGCTTCCAGGGCATCCGGCCCAGCAGACCTGTGTCCACCAGAGAGCCCTGGGAAGTGAGGCCCCATGCTGCAGTAGCAGACCCCAACCAAGGGCACTGCCCCAGGGACACACACTGGCTGTTATGAGCCCAGTGGTTCCTCTCTACTGTACACCTGCATGGACATCATTCCAGTGTCCCAGGGGCTTTGAGCTACTCTTTGGGTGCCCTTTGTCCTGATGCTACAGCCAGGGCTTGGGAGGAAAGACACCTGGGGTCTACAGATCTTACATGGGCTTGATGGTAACTGAGGCGTCATTGAAGAGGATGAGGTCCTTCTTCCTTATTACGTGGCCCTGGCTCATTCACACATGCTTGTGGAGCAGTGTCTCAGATGGTGTTGGGATGGGCACACAGAGCTGCACAGGGCCAGGGTTGTCCCTGAAGAGCAGAGAGCACTGGCATGAGCAAGGTGACTGCTGTGGGGCCCGGCTGTGCCAGCGCGTTCCTGAGCTGCAGAGGGAGCTCACCTGGAGCTGTGGTAGCAGTTCACCTCGCCCATCCTGACGAGGTCTGGAGCAGCATTATGTAGGACACACTGGCAGGGCTCAGGATACTGTCCAGTCAGTGTCAATGAGGCTGAAAAGGGGAGTCCCAGTGCCAGGCAGTGCAGCCCAGGCTGCCACTCACCCAGCACCTTTGGGCAAGGGCACCTTGCTGGCTCCTGTTCAGCTTGGTGTCCACCAGGACCCCCAGGGCCTTTGCCCCTGGGATGATTTGTGTCCATTCCACTGCTATCTGCAGTCAGTCCCACCCTCTTTCTGCAGGTCTCCCTGTGCTACTGCCGTGAGGTTTAGAAGAGCATGTTTTCTCCAGCCAAAGCAGTTGTCCAAGTGGAAAGGCTCTGTCTTTTTCAGGGACAGGGAGAAAGATGATAAACCCTGGCTACAGAATCCAGAGATAGAGTTTCCACACATCACCAATTGATGGCCTGGGGTTATTTACAAAAATACACTGTTTTGTCAACAGTCAGCAATGCTGGCATAATATAAGGAAAACAAAGCAAACAAACAAACAAATGAAAAAATCACCCGAAGAAAGCAGAGGTATAGGGAGAACAAGTTAGCAAAAATGTTTCTACGATGGCCTTTGCTGAGTAAAAGACTGCAAAAAGTTCACCACTGAAAACATGTTGTGGGTTTTTTTGCCTTTTTTCCTATTATGTTTTACTCTGATAGCAGAGATTGTTGTACTTTATTATCATTATCAACTAAAATTAAAGAACACACTTAAAACTGTTATCATGGACCATAAACATATATAATTGGACAGTTCTTCCTGCTTTTTATGAAAGCAGGAATTCACTGGAATTAGCCAGTGAATATACTATTTTTTATATGTGTGTTGCATTCGTATGCAGTGCTGAAGTTCATTTTTTGGGGTTTTCTGTTTATATCTCAAGGTTCTATCAAATGCTGATAGTTTCTTCTCAACACTGACAGAAATCATTCTGGGTGTTGAAATGTGTTTGCTGTAGCATTTGAAAGTGAGGACTGAGAACCATTCACCTTACAGAGCAGGTTTTTTGCCTCAGAGGGCAGTGGCCCAAAGGAAGTAATAGCTCTTCCTTTCTTCCTTACCTATAACCATGGGCAGTAAAAGAGTGGGGTGTGGGCACAGCCTGGGCTGACCTAAACACACTGGGAAAGGATCATAATTTGCAATGAGTCAATCAAGTTCTTGCCTTCTAGTAAAGGCTTCTCTCTAGAGTAGAACTCCATTATGTCTTTCTGAGGCACTAGTCTTCCTCAAAACTACTTAAATGAGAATTACATCAATTTATGCACCATTCTTCACATTCTTTCCCTAGCCGGCACCCTTTCACTTACTTGCTGAGGGGCAAGAAGAGCTTAAGGCTTTGCAAGTCAGCCTCCTTTTTGTAACAGAAATGATTTAAATCATATATCCTCCTACAGATTTATTTGTCAGTTGTGCACAAGTCCTCAGTAATTCTACACAAGGGGTAAAAAACAAAAGGTAAAAGTCACTGTAACTTGGTCAATGTTTTTAAGCTGTGGATGTAAGCAGCCAGAAAGGTGACTTCGTTAGAAGGGGTAAGTCACTGAACAGAAGAAAATGGCTGCTGAAATACCAACAGAAAAATGCCTACCAGGCCTGGGAACCTGAACCATCCGTGAAAAGCACAACTTGCACCTTTGAAGTACCTTTGGGTACCTAGAAACTGGAGACTTCCTGGGATAACATCGGTAAGTATAAAAAGGAACTTGAACCCTCCTACACTCTGAAAACAGGAAAAATAGTTTGGAAAAAGAGAAAAACATCCTGAGAAAGTAAAAATTCATAACTTCAGAAGCAGAAAAACAGACGGAAAACATAAAAATTGCTCTGAGTGAATAGAAAACACCCTAATCTATTGATTGCCCCAGGTGTAAAATAGAAATTATCCACACGTATTGGCTGCTTTAAGTTACATTATTTAATGCCATTTTATGTCTCTGTGATATAAAAACAACTTACTTGCCCAAAATAGACTTTCTCTCTCTCTCAGAACTTCCCATACAGCACATACTGAAATGAAGTGGAGAAATGGAAAGGTAAATTCTGTGCCCATGCGTGTCATGGAGTGCTGTGAATGCAGGGTCTGGTCTGCCCACATTCACAGGCCAGGCAATGGCGGCAGGCCCTGGCAGGTACATAGCGAACACCGAATGTTTCTGCTCTCCTAGCTAAGGTAGCTGGCCATACCTATTTACAGAGGAAGATAGATAATAGAGTAAGATCTGACACAAAATCTCAGAGGATTCAGACATGATAGTTCTTCTTTGTGCCTCCTAGAAGCTGGGAGCAGTGCCTGTTTATGTTCACAGGGATAGCTCTAGCCCGCATGTTATATATATATAGGCCACTGTCAGGGTGGCAGTCAAACAAAATTTTCAGGGCTTTGGTCTCACAACCTGAGCATAGGCCACTTTCTGGTTTCATCTATTCAAAGAATTGCACTATTTTGACAATGCTAACATCTGGGTTTCACCTTTGGCCTTACCCAAGTCCACAGTATTCTAAAACAATCTCTCAGAGCAGATCCCCATTGCAGCCTACAAATTAACACAGCTGTATCTAACCTAGTTCTAAACAGGTATGGATGTATTGAAAATCATGTTAAGCAACAGGGAAAAATAATAGCATTAAAGAATATAAAATTCACTGGTTTTCAGTTTTCAAAAGCCTTAGCCAATTTGAGAGTATACTGAAAAATAATTGTATTACAAGAGTGGTAATATTCAAGCTAGCTTTACATATCTACGTTGTGGACATGTATGTGATGAGCATCCCAAACCTCCCTGCCAGGCAGATGGATGAGGCAACAGGTTAGGCAAAGAACAACCTGAGAGCAGCCTTGAGGAGAATGGCTTGGGAGTATTGGTGAATGAGAAGCTCAGCATGAGCCAGGAATGTGCACTGACAGCCCAGAAAGCCAACTGCCTCCTGTGCTGCATCAAAAGAAGCATGGCCAGCAGGTTAAAGGAGGTAATTCTGCCCTTCTACTCCACCCCGATGAGCCCCCACCTGGAGTACTGCATCCAAGTCTAGAGACCTCAACATAAGAAGGATGTGGACCTGTTAGAGAAGATCCAGAGAAGGGCCATTAAGATGGTCAGAGAGCTGGAGCACCTCTAGTGTGAGGACAGGCTGAGAGAGCTGGGGTTGTTCAGCCTGGAGATGAAAAGCAAGGTCTTCTAGCAACCTTTCAGTACTTAATGGGGGCCTCCAGGAAAGGTAGGGAGGGACTTTTTATTAGGGAATATAGCAACAGGATGAAGGTTAATGTTTTTAAACTCTAAGAGAGGAGATATAGATTTGATATTAGGAAGAAATTCTACACTGTCAGGGTGGTGAGACCCTGGAACAGGTTGCCCAGAGAAAGTTGTGGAGGAGCTCAGGGCCAGGTTGGATGTGGCTTTGAGTAACCTTGTCTAGTGGGAGATGTCCCTGACCATGGCAGAGGGCTAGGAACTAGATCATCTTTAAGGTCCCTTCCATCTTTAACCATTCTATGATTCTATGAAGTAAGTAAATTTAAGGCAATTATTCATAAGACTTAGTTCAGACAACTACTTCAGGAGTGAAAAAGTAAAAGTGTAAAAGCTGTAAAAGTTCTTGTTTTTCTGTGCAGACTAGGAAACTTCAGATGGCTACTTTGGGTGTGGACATTAATATCTACGATATTATTTCCACTGCAGATGTGCTTTTGGATTATTTCTTCATCTGTACATATACAAACATATATACTGATAAAACAAGAGTTGTGGGGTTTTTTTCTATTTCCAACTGGGCAAAAAAAAGTCAGAGTGCAAGTTTAATGAAATTGGTGGTATATTTAACCTGAATAACGGACAGATAATCGAGATGAATGAATGTTGAGTTTTTCAGATTATCACTAATCCATTCTCACAGATGGAATGGGTTGGTCCATATTATAACATCTGTGTTCAGAAATTTGATTAAACTTGCTTCTGGGCCTTGGCTACAGAAAGAAATGTTATGAAGCCAGGTTATTTACCACATTAAGGATTTTATTTTTTCAGCAAGGAAATATTTATGATGTAAACAACTTTAAGGATGCATTTAGGGTGGAGTTGCCAAGAGTGTTCCAGATTGTTCCTGTTGGAACAATCTTGAAAAAAGATTGACAGAAAAAGGGAAAATTTGCATTGACTTCCAAAGATGAGTTTAAGCCAATAGTAAGTACGTAAAAATATCAGCACTAAAATGTGATAAGTGTTAGAAATTAAAAGTTAAGTCTAAAATGAGATTTCCTTGAGAGTTACTATAGTTTGAGTTACTATAATAATTTGAATTTTACACCTTCCAGTTATTTCTAAAATCCACTTGCATTATTCTCAGCACATTTCTTATCAATCTTATTATGAAGTCATGGGAACAAATTAATTTCCATAATTTCAAATGCTTTCCACCTCAGCTTAATATTGAATAGCATTTGGTTATCTAAGCCTAGATCTGTATTTGTAAATTAAAAGAAGCCATGTTCTTTAGCTATAAGACTAAATGGCATAAAAAGGTATGGTCCAGAGCAGTTTAGGATAAATATTTCCTCCTCTACAAACAAGTAGACATACTACTGACTGAAAACAGTGTCTATATCAATCAATGACAGTGAAAAGATTAGTTGGAGTAAGGTAAGTGTTAAACAATACAGGTCTGTTTCTGACTATTATAAAAAGATCGTCTATGAAAAGACTTGACTCTACTTCAGTGTCCAATCATCTGTGTATGAACATGAGACCCTGCATGCTGTAGAGATTGCACTCCAGCCATGCTTAAAGACTGAACTTACATGCTTACAGTATTTGAATGACATCTGTGGACTCTCAGTTGCATAATTTCAACATACCAGGGGAACTGTCACCATTTTGGTCAGATTTATGATTTACCTGTTCTGGAAAACATACCCAGAAAGACCATGATATGAGACCATATGTATGAGTATATGACACCATCCTGACTCCCTTGATTCTCTAGCTGGATCTCCACCCTGCCCTGAAATTCAAGATAATTAGCCAAATTAATTTAGTGATCGGCAATCTCTCCTTACTATGCTTGCATTTTAATATGGCAAGAATTTTTGAACTAGGACTGTATTTGTTTTGTCCTTTAAAAGGTCAGGTTTAGGTCAATAAAAAGATTTTAAATGACTAAACAGATTTTTAGATTGAATCTAATGCCAAACACATTGTCCATGCTTTGTAATAACCATGAAAAAGATCAAAAAGATAATCCTATCCAGTGGATGCTCAAGTAAACAACAGAGTACTCATTCCTGTTACTATGACAGTCACTGCATAGAGTTAAAATTAATCCATATTTATCAGACTAATGTGATTTTTTTTAGGATATTTAGATCCCATTTAAGATTTTTTCCCCTATAATTAATATTAATACTTGCTATTTTTCCTGTTATCTGTTCTTTTAAGTGTTAAGCCTAGGCTCTGTGGTCAATCCATCCAATTATTTCTTCTTACTGTTGATAACACTCTTTTTAATTCTACTTTATAGCTTAGTAACAATATCTAATATTCAAATCTACATAATGCATTAGAAAACAAAAGCATGTACGTACAAACAAACAAACAAACAAAAAAAAAAAACCAAACTAAAGAACTTCTGCCAGCAGGAATGATGTTTTATTTAAGCTTTCATCTCTCCTGAGTGTGCTTCTCAAAAGAGAAGAATGGATTATTTATTATTTGAAAGACGAAGGTGGTATTGGAAGGTTTGACTATTACTCTTTCCTTCAAGTTCTATATGGCAATAAAAATTACTTCTAATGTCTTTGATGTTTCTCTGTGTAGTTTCAGTAGCTTTGGTACTTTAGGGAATATCTTCCTAGCTGCATGCAAACTGTTTCGTTATACGCGGAGAAAGGTAATGTGATTTGCCTTTGGTAATGTTTCCCTTTATGCTTCTAGGCATAAATTATTTTGATAGAGTTAACTGCCCGTCATTTAAAGAAAAAATTTTGCTGTGACACTTCCGTTTCACACAGTATATTACTGCACAAATTATTTAGCCTATTCTATTAAGTTATCACAGCATGCCATACAAAGTAAATATATTCAAAATAAAAATCTAAGAAACCCTTTAAACAGGGATTTCAGATTCTAACTCAATAATGTGCATCATTAAATGGATGATTGAATAGCTACATATTTAAAAGAAACTTACATTCAGAATGTGATATTCATAACTAGAGATTTGGTAGGAGATCATTTTACAAATTAGGCTAATGGAGTAGTAAAAATGAATGCCTTGTCTTCAGAGAAGTCTAAATCAGGATTATTAATAGGAAAAGAAAAAAAAAAAAAGGTCTGACTTGTAGTGAAAGGAAAAAGTTTAGGGTCTTTGCCAGTAAAGATGAGCTATGCCTAATAGATATATACAGGTAATAAGTAAAAACAAAGACAAAAGCATCCCGTCTGAATTTCTTAACATAGCATAACATGTCTTAATTTCAACAATTTAATAAATAAATATGCTTTTAAAACTGTAGTAAATATTTTCTATAAATTATAACACTTGTCAAATAATCAGTATTTCTTGTGATGCAGTGTATTTTAGTAATTTTTTATCTTTTTT
>VXBJ01000117.1:27419-39662 GCA_013400055.1 Nycticryphes semicollaris | reverse complement strand
AACTGGAAAATAAGCTACACAAGTAATTTCATCCTGAGAAGCAAGACAAGTCACTAAGACTATAAACAAATGTTTCAGGTGTCATGGTAGATTTTTTTTTAAATAATAAGTATTAATTCATGCTCCAAAACTGTCTAAAAAATGTACTAATAGGGAATCGTGTACAATGCCACAACATGCAATTGAAATTTGCTGTGAATAAAGAGTCAGCACACAGAATCACAACAGTACCAGGAGCAGAGAGAAAAAATCCTGTGTGGGCAAAAGAGAGAATAGCTAATTCAGTTGTATCTTCCACTGCAGAAAACATTCTAGAAAATCACTCTTCATCAGAGCAATTAGAGTGAAATCTGTCTTCCTTGTTTTTAAGCTCTGATGATAAGAGGAAAACTTCAGGAAAAAGTAATTATTTCCATTAACTATAAATTAAATTCTTTCTTTATGTGAAACTAATTTCTAGCATTAAAAGGGACTCTTTCAAATATCAGGAATAAACCATTGTTATTATTCATAGCTTTAACTATTCTTCAAACTGGTCAGTGAATTCCAGAAGCGTACTTCCAAAACTGCTCTGAAATAATCTTACCTATCCTATATTTCAGGCTTCCCAAAGTCTGTTCTCCGACTAGATTATATATTCCCCTTGCTGTCATGAAGAAAACAGATGACTGCTGACATAAACTGCAACCACACTTGGTCTTTGCGGGCTTATTCTGTAATTTTTTAACTGTCTCTATACACCTAACTTAGAATTGGGAGGAATTTATTTTTAAAAAATCATTTTCCTGTTCTGGCACAACTGCAGAAAAAAGAGTTTATCTTTGGTTGAGGTGTGTCATCTTGCCTTTGGTGCTTCATACATTGTACTTTCCTAAGTGGTAGGAAATCTGATGTTTGATTCACCAGGACTTGCTTTAGCTTTTCAAATATGTCTGCCACTGCTTGACACTATTTATCTGGTTCAGTAATATGTTATCTAGTCACTGGAAATTTTTGATGTCTTACTACTTTTGTTTTTCATTAGAAAAATAAAATCTGTCCTACTGACATTATACCTTTGCCTTCAACTTATCAGGATCTGGTTAAAATCCACAAACTACAACTGTTCAAACTTCATTTATACCAATAACATGACAGATTAAGCAATTCTTTTTACTTTCCAACTTGAGACAGGAAATCTGAGGTCCAGTTTTAGTTCATATAAACATAGAAATTGTTGAACTAAATAGTAGCAAAACTTAGAGTTGTTTCTGATGATTAGTACTCAAATATATTTTGTTGTGAAACTCTCAAGGACTACAGCTAACAGTGTGCAATCCTATGATTTAGTCCACTCTTTTTTAGTACAAGGTTGATGTACAAAACCCTTCAAAACGCAAAGGTACTGAGAGCCTTCCAAAAACAAGTTTCTTACTGATGCCATGAAAATTCTCCAAAGGCTCAGGAAGCATTCATTTATTAATAGCTGGTCCTCAAGTAACCCCCAAATACATTCTTGTTACTGTGCAGTAGCACTTGCTCCAGTATCTTCTGGACTTTCTCCTGTCGACCCATATTCCCAGCTGCTGCATAATTGGGCTTTGATTTGCCATTTCTTCCTTCCCATCCTTGTCACATGCCTAAATTAATCATTACTATGACAGTGCAAAAGGCCTCACTTTGAAAGACTCAGCTAATGGGCATAGTGATTAGAGACATGGTTTAGTGATGTTTTTATCAGTTGGGTTGATGGTTAGACTAGATGATCTTAAAGGTCCCTTCTCACTCAGACAATTCAATGATTCTGTGATATTGCAACTTTTGTCATTAAACTTTTCCAATCAACTGTTGTTTGTCTCCAGGATCCTAATGTAGTTTTTACTTCATTTTAGCCTTTTTCTCCATCCTACTGAGACTACACTTTAAGTCTTGAGACATTTGTGTTCTAAAAGCATCATGTAAAAAGATGGAACCGCATCTGAAATACTTAAGATATGGTTGCATCATCAGTTAACCTGGTAGAAGTGTAGAGTACCAGCAAAAGGGGTGGCTTCTTTCCCTTTATTCCCTCATTGCACAATCCCTCTGCTTTCTTGGCAATCACGAGGTTGAATAGTGATCAGTTAGGGAATCTATCCCAAGACACATAATACTAAAAACATGGTTATTTATTAAACAAATCAATTCCCTCTTGCTCCTCTCAAGGCCATACAAGTACTCAAATCTTCATAGCAAAGGCACTACCTCAGTGTGTAGCTGAGAACAGAAGGTCAGAATGGGAGTGCCTCTTCCAGCAGCAACCATATTAAAGGGAAACAAGCTGTACTGTGACTTTTTGGTTTTTTACAGACCTACTGTTTTCAACACTGTGGTCACTTTTATAACAATCGCTTCACTCAAATATTTAAATACACAAACTCAGAGATTTCATACACAAATAATTGCAATGAGCAATGTACTGTTAATAGTTATTTTCATTTAACTGGCAATGGAATCAAAGATCGAAACTATCTCAGTGCTGTATATTAAACAATAGATTAAAGTTACTCTTTAATGGTTTCCTGCTGAATCAAGAGAAGAAATACCAGAATCCTAGAATCATAGAATGGTTTGGATTGGAGGGGACCTTTAAAGGTCATTGAGTCCCAACCTCCCTGTCATGGTCAGGGACACTTCCCGCAAGATCAGATTACTCAAAGCCCCATCTAAACTGGCCTTGAACACCTCCAGGGACTGAGCATCCACAACTTCTCTGGCCAACCTGTTCCAGTGTCTCACCACCCTCACAGATCGAATAATCTCTTTTCTCTGTTTTTCATAAGCTTGAAGGTATCATATGAAATTTCTTCCTAATACCTAATCTAAATCTCCCTTCACTCAGTTTAAAACTGTTACCCCTCATCCCATCACTACATTCATTAATAAAGAGCCCTCCTCATCTTTCCTGTAGGCCCCCTTACTGGAAGGCTGCTATAAGGCCTACCCAGAGCCTTCTGTTCTCTAGGCTCTTCTCCAGGTGCTAAAAATGATGGAGGGAAGTATCTCCACTCGGCATCTTCAGGGTTTTTTTTAAAGAATCTCCAGAGGTTGTTTGGTGATTCAAAATTTGTCTCATAATTTCTGTTTTGAAGATAATTGTTTCATAGATATTTACTATGATTTCTGTGTTACTAATCAAGACAGGAAATTGTATTTTTAAAAACAATCTTGTCACATAATTTTCAAGCTATTTATATCTTCAAAACTGAGATTTTCTAAAGAGACCAAACAGTTGAATAATCTCTTTTCTCTGTTTTTCATAAGCTTGAAGATATTATATGAAATGGATTACATCAACATGAACTAGTTCAGTATCTCCAGGTGCAAAATGATTGTCTGGCAATATAATTTTCACTATCAATAAGTGTGGTCAAGAAAAGGATATACTGACATCCTACGATATACTGACATGGCCATGTCATGTGTTACTCTAAAACTGTGTTTAAATACATTCAAAACACAATAGTACATAAGAAAATTATAACATCAGGACAGCTTTGCATTTATTTTATTTATTTATAGGGGAATGCTGTACTTCCCAGCAAATAATAACCCAAATCATAATGAAATAATCAAACATTTTTGCTGTAGATTTTGTCACATATGAAAGTGAATGGCAACTGGATAAAGATGCTATCTTTTTAGTGATAATGTTAATGAAATCTAATTAAATAAATGTATTTAAAAATGATATGTAGAAATATTTAAAAACTGTAAGAAGATGTAGTATATGTTAGCATACTTAAGTTTTTGTAACAAGGTGCACTCTTCTTCCTAGCAAGATCACAGGTTAGCATGACATAAAACACAAGTGAACCTGGAAATATTTATGGATGAAATTGCCAAATATATTTCAGTAGAATAATAATAATGGAAAACACTTACCATGTTTGGGCGCTTTTCATTTAAATATATTTTTTCTATTTAATAGGAATTTTTAATTTTCAATTATTTCATTTATTGCTGCCAAAATTGCTGTCTTGTAAGTTGCATAACTGTTCAATGTCATAAGGTATGCTGGTGTAATTCCCCATTATCTGAATGTATTTATATTGGGAACTCCAAAGCTTCTGGACTCCCACAGCCAACTGGCTCCCCTGTTTTCTGGCTCATTGTTCAGTCAGCTTCGAAACTTCTAATTAAACAGGCAGTCTTAAAAGCTCTCTGACTTGCACTCCGGGAAAAAGTGAATAATGGGATACCCAGTTTCCAAGTTTCAAGCTCTCAGCTCTGTTTTACAATGTCTGTGATTTATATATCCTCTGGGAATAGCTCAACTCCCTAGATAAGCTTCAGTAAACTAGATTTCCAGGTATTCTGAGACCCACAGCTGCATCTATGGTGAAAGCTGAGGAAAAATAAATTCTATTAATTCAGCAATTAAAGGTAAACAGCCATAAAATTCTCAGAAGTCACACCAACTCCTGTCACTGGTCCCTAGTGCTCCTCAAATAGGTGGCTGTGCTGTTGTGTGGCAAGTGGGTCAGGAATTCCAATGAGCCTGTGTTATCTAGGAAACACCCTCAGTATTTTCAGATAAAATGCAGCATGGGAAATGCTGGTAGTTCCAGAAATATTTTCGGATTCTACTCTTTGTTTTAAGTAAAAAAACTTTGTTTTAAGTAAAAAAAAAATAAAAAAAAATTGAACAAACCCCACATGATTTATGTGTAAATACAGCTGGGTGTCCTAAGGATGGCAGATCTTAGCTTAAAAAAGTCCTAAGAGTTTGTAAGTACAAATTCTGTTGTGTGTTGAGTCACTATTTTTGTCTCTTGGGCTATAAACAAGGTTGGTGTCAAAAGCCATGTTTTCTGTCTTCCTTGCCCTTTCTATCCTTGAGAGAGTTTGCCTGTGCTGTTCTTAAAAGATTAAGATCTGTTTTTAAATGTTAGATCAGACAGGTTCATTTCCACTGGCTATTTTTCTATTTCTTCACAAATGAATGTTTTGCACCTTCTTTAAGTGCATCTGAAAAGACAATTAAGCTCTGTATGCCCAAGCAACAATGAAGTTAAAGGAAATGTGAAAAGGAAAAAATAAAAAAAAGTTAAAAGTTAAATATATAAATTCCAATTGCTTCCATAATATTTTTTGTTTCTCATAAATAATAATAATAAAAAAAATTAAAAAAGCTTAATGAAGGCTTAAGACTGAGGCTAAGGCAGTTGATAAATTGATAGATTTCATATTACTTTTGTTAAAGGAAAGAAACCAAGTATATATCTAGAGTAGCTTCAGACAGTTGGGGTTTAGGTGGCAGAAGTACATGAGGTGGTACATGAGGCAGTAAATCTCTATATTTAGTTAACTTCACTCATTGACTTGTGAAAACAGTCCAAAAATCTTAGAATATGATTCATCACACTAGACAGCAGAAAGTAGATTCTTTTGTCAACACAAATACACAAGTCTAGTGCCATTTGGGAAGTTTTGGAGTGCTCTGCCTGTTCTCCATTTGCCACTCCAGAAGAGCCTGAATATCTCAGAGGTTGTTTTCAGCTCTGTCAACTCCATCAAAATGGCTATGGTACCTTAGGGTGTTTCAGATGACTCCAGATGCTTGTATGGAGTTGGCTTCTCAGTATCTACCTTATGGTAAGTTGACTTTCCAGATTACATTGATAGTATTGACTATGACCAGGATTAATTGAGTAAAGATACCTCTTTAGTGGTATTTTTAGATGTTGCAGAGTACCTACTAGTCTTCAGCTACCCTAGCAACAATTAGGTCCTGTTTTGTAAATGTGAGGTCCATAGACGTGTCTTGAGTACTCTCCATGATCTCAAAGAGCATGGGCATCTACACCTAGATAACTGTATCATAAGACTGCAGTCAATTGACTTAAGTAGGCCATAGTTCAAATATTCACACCTACATTTAGACATCTATGTTTTGCTATCTTAATTTCAAGGTAACTCCATCCATCTTATTTTTTCTTATTTATAAATACAGTTTTATTTAGCAGTAGCTATTTTGCAACTTGTTAGGTATTTTCTGCTCTTTTCAGGTAGAAGTGAAAGCAAAGCATAATTGTGAACATTGTCACACTAAGCATTCAATACCTGCACAGGAAACAAGAGCCTTGGAATTTTACACCAGTAATCTTCAGCTTCAATGACCAAACTGGAAATTTTGAACAGTATAGATAATACCATATAGACTTGCAACATATTTATTATATGAAATAATGTTTTGTAGATTTTCAAATATGAATGCCTCCCACAGATTCATCAGTGATACTATCTAAAATTGTGCTAGATGCAACTGAAACCAAATCTAAAAGAAAGAATAAGATCCAAGCACACAAAACAAACAAAAAAAAGTACGAAAGAATAAATATTAAAAGCTCTGACCCATCCCTCAAGTGTAGGGCAAGATAAAAGACGGATGTGCCATTAGGGAAATACCAGCAGCTGCAATATTTTTCTGTCACTTACTTGATAGAATTAGACCACAGGGCAAAAGTTATAATATCAACATTGTTTGGTCAGATAGTTGCATCTGAAATATTCCCTACCTTCAATAAGTTATACAAAACACAGAACATATTAAAGGCAGGAGTTTCAGTTTATACCCTGTCATATCTCATAGATTTAGTATTGCTTGGTATCTGACTTAATGAAGATTCCTATGATCTGATCTTTCTCACTGGTTCTCACTTTTCTCACCGGTCTTTTCTCAGCAGTAATATCCTATTGGTATTACTTTACCAGTAAATACTGGTAAAAGTATTTACTTTTTTCCAAAGNATTAAAATTTTTAATTTTTTGTTTACTATTAGGAAGGTAGTGCTTCAACACAGTATTTATCACTTTTAGTTTTTAATAATGTCATGAACATTCTATTCAGTACTTTTGCAGTAGGGTGAGGTTTGGGGCTTTTTTCCATAATGCTAATTCAATAAAAGCTTTAAGAACGGCTTCAAAAAAGCATCTTACTTTTTGAATGAAACAGGACTCATGATTTTCTTGTTCATCTATGCTACATATCCCAAAAAAGTTCTGTAACAAATTCACAGAATCACAGAATATCAGGGATTGGAAGGGACCTTGAAAGATCATCTAGTCCAATCCCCCTGCCGGATCAGGAACACCTAGATCAGGTCACACAGGAACACGTCCAGGCAGGTTTTGAATATCTCCACAGGAGGAGACTCCACAACCTCTCTGGGCATACTGCNAACCACATCCCTTCTAATACACCCCAGGATGCCATTGGCCTTCTTGGCCACCAGGGCACAGTGCTTGATATTTATTAATTTTTAAATGGGCTTTATTATTATTAGTGGCATTACACACATTAATGTCAAGGTTTATTTGCAAACTGACAGAAGATTCTCAGCTATCTTAGCTGCTTTTCTTTCCATATAAGATAACATGCAAATTATGAGTGTGAATCTTCTTGTGAATGAAGGGAGTACCTGAAGGCCAAAAGGCATTTCTTTCAGTGTCCAGCCTTTTCTGTGTGGAAATATCAGGAAATTGGCTGTTTGATAAAGTCTCTCTGTAAAGGTAAAAGGCTGATGTAAGACTTCTTCCAGCATCCCAGGAGAGATGATTATGAGGTCTGTGTGCCAATCTTCCTCAAAAAGAACTTCAGACCAGTCACACATATGTTATAGCAAGATAACCACAACTGGGAAGTTACAGCTGTATTCCTGAAGCAATATTTCTGCCTGTCGTTATTCAAGAAAAGCTGGCAGGACTTTTACAGCCTCCCTGCACTAGTGTACCTAGTTACGGCAGGAATGGAGTGTTTGGACAAAAGATGTACAGTTACCCACAGCCCATTTGGAGATGGTTCTCACAACACCCTTCTGAATATTTTACCAATGTAGAGGACATGACTCAGACTTCCTGTAGTTTAGAGCTGTAGTGCTATTCCCGTATAGCTTCTTACTCCTTTTCCTATTACTCCTAAAAGAAACTAAATATTTCCCATTACTTATAAGTGCACTGAAATTCGAAACACAATACTGCATTCTTAAGTTTATTTCTTAGAAATGCTCCAAGTAATTAATGTTTAATTAATGTTAGAAAATTGTATGACATCTTCACTAATTCCAAAAGAACTCTTTTGGATTAATGATAATACATTAAATATAAAAAGAATTAATACTTATTAGGCTATCATTTTAAAGTGCCATCCTCAGTTAAACAACCAGCAATTTTCATATATTTTTAGCAAGTTTCTGTGGCAGGCCTTTATAGCAAGTTACAAATCATCATTATTTCTTCTCACATTCATGTGCTAACATTAATCAGGATAGCTACTTATGCATATGCGTAGATAGCAATGCAGTAGTGGATCTCCTAGAACTACAGAGTAATTGAGTGTCAAGTATTATTACAACAGGCATTCTTTTCAGATTTTTCTCTGATGTTCATGTTTTGCTTTTTATTTATTTATTTTAAAACCTCCTTTTTCTCTATTGTATCCTGGTTTTTGTTTTGAAAGAAAAGGTACAAAATATCAAAATATTGTCTTCAGAAGAAAACTTAAGTGTGTGTTAAAATCTATCAAATTAAAAGGAAAACATCTTTCAGAGTACTGAGTGATTTTAACTGCCCAATCTAGAATATCCTGATGATCACCCAAGGAAGTGAGTACTCCACTGTTTAACATTTTCAAGCTCCTAGTAACAGCAAGTGTTTCAAGCTGGTTACCCAAAAATGTAGGACACTGAATATCTGCATAGTGGAAAATAGTCAAACACACTCCCTGGAAACTTTATGTTTTGTTTCATGACAGCTAATGCTCTCCAGACACTGCTTAGGAACAGACTAGGGAATAGGCACGGATGAGCCAAGTTGTTCCCATGTGTCAGTATAGTTGTAATTCTATTTAAGTGGAGACAAGAGTTTAACTGTAGTTAGCAATGAGAGAGAAATGCAGTGGTTCTTGGCTTCAGGAGTACAGGAAATGTTCTGCTGTATTTTATTTTCTACTATGAATGTAGCCATTACAAAGAGCTGCAAATTCTTAATACTATAAACTGTATTTATTTAGTCTATTCAGCCTTCCTCATGCCTAGAGTGTACTTTAGGATGCGTTATGTTGATATTAGATAAGTTCTTAAAGAGATTTGGAACTCTGTTGTGCACTTACAATAGTAAAATAAGTTATAAAACTTCTCATCAACCCACAGTTTTCAGGTTGTTGGGTTGGTTTTTTTTGTTTTGTTTTGTTCTGGTTTTTGTTTTTTTTCTATATAGAAAGATGTATCTCTTGCTAAGCAATTTACACAGCATGTTAGACACAATATCTTGAGCAAGTTTTTAGCTATTCAAAATGTGGTGAAAAAGTGAATATCCAACTCCTCCTAAGTAAATTCAGATTTTATTTGGCTCTCCTAAACAATGGCATCAACTGAAATGATAAACAATAAAAATCTATGTAAATAGGAGTAGTCAGCCTTGCAATAAATCAGAGTATCATCAATTTATCAGTAATTAATCCCGCTATAGATTATGACCTTTGCTTATCTCAGGCTCAGTCAGCAGTAAAACCTGCCAGCTCTCCCCCCCCTCCCCGCCCTTGGCTTTCTGGCCTCCAAGCACAACTACAATTTTTCAGAAAATTAAGTAATTAAAAACAATTAATGAAATCACACTATAGGTCTGGTGGTTGAGGGGTTTTTTTGTGTTGTTAGTTTTTTGTTGTTGTTTTTTTCATTAATCACACTGTTAATTCCACTTGTATAGCTGGAACATCACAGCAATATTTTTTTTTTCACTCCTGACAAAAACATGATTCTCTGAAAGCTACGGTCTTGTGACGTGTCACTTCCAGGTCTCCTGTGGCACTTGGCTGTCTGAGGACTCTTTCAGAAAAGAGTTGGTACAGTTGCTTGGTGACTTCACTGCAGCATGTGTCTAGATGATCCACTGAGAATAAAGCATCCACTGCCATTTCCCTTGGCTGAAAGAAAACGGCACATAGAAATATAAAGAAAAACAAAGAACAGTAAGAGGACAGTAAAATGGACTGCCTGAAAGATTTCACTGTCACTAATATTTCCTTCAGCAATATCACTTTTGGATTTTTTAAAATAATTGCCAGAACAATGGGTTTTTTACTATAATTTCTAAATAAAACATTCAAAATATGGCAGGTGAGTAGAGACTATTTTTAGTTTTGCCTGAATTGGAGCTGCAGTCTAAAATTTACAACAGGTTGGTGAAATTCTGAGAATTTCAAGAGAATACATATAAATGAAAAATTCATCCTCATCTCTAATACCCAGCTAACCACCATTCTTTTTCCTGTTTCGTGCATATGAGAACTAAAATCAACCTGCAACAGTTGAAGAACAGGAAAGAGAATGAAAACATTTTAAATATCCCTTCTAAATCTGTGTTAAAGGAGACAGAAGAGGCAGAAAATGCTCAGAAAAGATTAAGATAATTTATGTATAAAAGAATAAAAGACACTGAGAAGATTAAATTTAGTCTTTTCTGGCAGTTTCATAGCAACAAGTTAGAGATGGAAAAGGCCTATTAGATTATTCATTTCATTTCTCTGTCAAGGCAGGATTTTCTCCAACTATATTTTTTTCCTGTGCTTTGTCCTGTCTAGTGTTGAAAACGCCAAATGATGAATCTTCTACTACTACCCTAAGGAGACTATTCCAAATTCTAATACATATCCCTGTCAGGATATCTACCGATATTCAGTCTAAACTTTCCATTTGTTAATCTCACCTCATTACTTCTAGAATAGCCTGGTTTCCATATGAAATAATTTGTCTTCTTTTCTCTCCCTTTCCATCCTACTGTCTTTCTCACCCTCTTTAGTTGCTGTTTAGCTAAACTCCTATATTTAGCTCTGTTCATCATTACACTGAAGTAATTCCCTTCAGCTCCCAATATCACTTTTGCTTCTTTTCCCGGACTTCTGCCAATTTGTTATTATTTTCTTAGTAAGAAGATATTCAAAATTTCCTGGTATCTAAGACAGAAAACTGTAAACCAGTAAAGGTTTAACCATAGATGCTCGTTTATAGCTATATCAATGCCTAATAGTGTTTACCATCACCTTTCAGGAACTAGGCAAAGGAGGAGAGGCATGACACTGTGGGAAATAGAATTTGTAAGAAGTGCAAAGTCAATGCAGATAAATAAGGAAGATATTAGATAAAGATTAAAATATTTAGTTTTGATATTGTCAGCACACATTAAGAACATTGGGAAAGGCTCAGTCAAATCTAAAACCCTTCTTAAAAAAAAAAATGTCTTGCAGAAACACTAGAAGGAAGTTTATATGGAAACAAGTTTATTTTAAAATAATCTACAAAAAATGTTACTTAATAATCTTCTGGTTTAGCTTGTGAATAAAATTATCATGTTCATCATAAATTAATATGAAGGTATGTTTATGACTTCTCATGGTGAGATATATATGTCAATAGCATGTAAAGTGAAAGTCTAGACTTGTGATCAGCAGCTTTTCAATGGTAGCTTTTTTCCGTGTTGATGAATCTTCTTTTTCAATAAAAATTCCTGCCATATTACATTTTCAACGATCCTATGTGTGATAAAATCATAAGCTAAAACTGAACCACAGAGAATAGTTACGCCTAAAGCTACTATAACTGATTTATTTAAATGTTCTGATTTAATCAGATTAAAGATAAATTATCTATCTAGAAATGAATTAATAAGTCCTTTTATATATTTGAAATAATCCTACTAGATTTAACACATTTTGATGAATTATGTATTGTCACTGTACAGCAGTGGACACATAAACCAGATGAGCTGCATATCTACAAAATGTCTGAACTGTAAAATGAAGACATAAAAGAACTTTCTCAGATATGGTAGAAACACTGCTGTGAAACGCAGATCAAAATTAGAGGCTGCTATTTAATTATGAAGCCAACAATTTAAAATTCCAGACAGAAAATTATTTCAGACTGCTGGTTCTTTATATAGTTTTAAGCAACTGTTCATACTAGTAATTTTTAAGTCTAGGTGAAGGAAAGTTTTTGATAATGACATGACTAAACTCAATGATCACAATGAGGACATCTAACTATAAGACCAACAAAAGTGTTTCCATGTTCTGCTCTGTTGAAGAGCATAGTCCTTTTCAGTAACACTCAGCTTATTTAATTCAATGAAAGAAACTCTGATAGTGATCTAATCCCATTACTTTCTTTCCATGGAGTGGATTAGAGACAGTGAAGGGTTCTTGGGGTTTTTTGTGTTTTTTTTTTT
>VXBJ01000117.1:0-24886 GCA_013400055.1 Nycticryphes semicollaris | reverse complement strand
ATGGAAAAAAAAAAAAAAAAAAAAAAAGAAAAAATTTCTGTCTCCAAGACATCTATTAATACAACATTGTTCACAGACTCAATTAAAATTCTCAAACAGTGTTAAACGAAAGTTTCAAAGTGAATAGTCAGTGAAGGAGAAGCAAGCAAGGACAGGGAAGTTATGAAAAAGACTATCAAACTGTATATTTATAGACAGCTAATAAAAGAGCTTGCTGCTTTGCATGTATTGAATCATAGAATCATAGAATCATCTGGACCGGAAGGGACCTTCAAAGGTCATCTAGTCTGACGTCCCCGCAGTCAGCAGGGACACCCCCAACTAGACCAGGCTGCCTAGGGCCTCATCAATCATCCCCTCCAGGGAAGGGGCCTCAACCAACTCCCTGGGCAACCTGTTCCAGTGCTCCATTACCCTCATTGTAAAGAACTTATTCCTAATATCCAATCTAAATCTGCTTTTCTTCAGTTTAAACCCATTGCCCCTCATCCTGTCACTACAGGCCTTTGTAAATAGGCTCTCCCCAGCCTTCCTGTAGGCCCTTTTCAGGTACTGGATCAAGTGTGACATTGACAGGGCTTTGTATTTTTTAAGTACATCCAAGCCCTTTTAACTTAAAAAAAAAAACAAAACCAAAAAACCCCAGCCCAAACAAGCAAACAAAAAAAACCCAGATAAAATGACAGAATAAGCACAACAAACCTAAACCAGAAGAACTATCACTGTTGTTTTACTATGATCATTTTGAGAAAACATTCAAATCTGTGGCTGCAATAATGCAACTTTTATATATGTGAGACATTTTAATTATATTCTTTATTAAAAATAATGGATGAAACCCTGAAAACCATGCAGGAAATCTATATCTATATAAACAAATACAGTTATTTTTATATTTTCTAAAACTTTATAATTAGAGCAGTAAGGGGTGGTGGTGGTGGGGTGTGTGTCCCCGTTCTCTAAATACACAATTTGGGGTTGAGATTAGATAGTGAATTTTTTTGTGCTCTACACCTACAGAAATAGCTCAAGAGCTAAAGTCCAGGTCCTTTATTTTGTGAGAGTTAATTAGTTTTATAATTAGAAAACACAATCTTTTGTTTTATACTGCAAGATAATAAAACAAGACAAAACAAACAAGACCAAGACAGGCTTTTTAAATAGTCTGAAGGATATTCAGATGTCATTTGATGAGGACTACATTGAGGTATCTTGCAAATGTGTGTAGTTAAAAAAAAAAATAATAAATTCTTTGCATTCTACACCTTTCTCAACAATACTATAGTTCTAGTTTGCATCATTAGTCTATGATTACTTAAGATGGGAGTGTTTCAACTAAAAGGTAAAAATGCATATTTAAATTGACTTTAAACTTTTTTTTCCTATATTTGGCAGTCTTAATTGTAACATTCATATTCTCTTCCAGTGTCTTTCTTCCACTTTGACAAGCAAACAGTCCTGCTGACCTTACTCATGGAAGTAGTGGTCAGCATATTTATAAAGCATTTAAGATATGCGGAGAGTAGCTGGCCACAGTATTTACTGTTTAACCATAAAGTATATTAATTGTTAGCAGTGTCCTTTATTTTGGAAAAATTATTTTTGTGGCCGTATGAACCTGGGAAGCCTAAGGAATCTGAACCCTGGCCAGTGTGCATAGGAGATGACCAAAAGTGATGATCTCTGGAAGTGAGGTCAGGCTTCAGAGGAATATTATAACGCAGGGCGTGGGTCAAGCTTCCTAGAGAGGTAGTCAATACTACCAAGTTTGTCAGTGTTTAAGAGGCATTTGGACAATGCACTTAAGAACATGCTTTACATTTTGGCCACCCCTGAATTGGTCAGGCAGTTGGACTAGAGGATTATTGTAGGTCCCTTGTAACCAAAATAGTCTCGTCTCGTCCTCTTCTCTTCTCTTCTCTTCTCTTCTCTTCTCTTCTCTTCTCTTCTCTTCTCTTCTCTTCTCTTCTCTTCTCTTCTCTTCTCTTCTCTTCTCTTCTCTTCTCTTCTCTTCTCTTCAAGAGATCTATTTGAAACACATTTTTAATCCAGAATATTTGTATGGACAACTCAACTAGGTCTGAAATTTGTATTTCTTGTACATTGTATCAATATCAGATTAAGACTTTTTCTCAGTTCATACCAGTGGTTTTTATTCTATGGTCCATTTCCTGTACTGAAGTTAATCATAGCTTTCTCAAAATGTCTATTTTCAAAATTAAGCATTGTAAGTTAGAATACTAATATATATATGAAATGAACATGAAAGAAACCTTATTGAGGTTCCTTATTATTGAAAAAAAGGTATTCTCAAGAGTAACAGACCTCACAATCTGATAAAATAAACCTAATTCAGTATTAGTATATAACCCTTAATTTCGCTTGGAGGAAAGTGTGCCTTAAACATATTTATGGAGACAAGGCACCAGAAGAATCTGAAAAGAATTGTTTCTTGTGAAAACATTCTAGGAAGTATTCTTGGTAGAATTTGGCATGATTTGAATGTTTGTTTTACTAATCAGTGATGCATACAGTGTATTTTAATGAACTGAGGCTCCAGTAGTATTTTGCACAGAAGTATAACCTGAGTAATAATCTGGAGCAGTTTTTTTCTGACTTTAAGACTCTAACAGTAACAAATATTTTCTATAGACAGGAAGTTCTTTCTCCGTATGTTTTATTTTTTGATACTCATCCTAAATGCATCTGACATTCATGTGCAATCAGATGATAAAACATCAATATGATTGCATATCTTAACCTGGTTAAGTCAGTTTTCACATTTTTCCTGTGAGGGACACAAGGAGGTCAATTACTTGTCAATTTAGACTGCTTCTAGCAGACAGTTTTATGAGAGAGAGCAGCATCAATGGCCTGCTTTGTCTCTAGTTAAATTAAATTGATAAATTTATTTGCAGAATATAAGCACATTCAACAGCTCTAAACAAGAGAATTATTATAATACCAATAAAAACATTGAGGGTTATCATACTCCCATTAAAGAATGATGAGAAGTAATAGCGATGAGTTTAGAAATAAAAGCCACCTGAATTGAATTGGTTCTTGTTTGTTTGTAGGTGTTTTTTTTCTTCTTTCTTCAGCCTGCCCGTTTTTCAGTCATATGTTGAGTATCTGTATAGGGGAAAAAATAAATAAATAAAATTGGAAGTTGTCTCTATTTTGGATTGTATTTTTCCTCAACAAATGTGTCATCTCCAACCTCCCTTTAAAACAATATACTTTGAGGGTAGCCAGGAATTAGAATGAAAAGATGTGAATAAAAAGGACAAGTAACTGTGCAACATCAGAGGTTAGTTGTGGTAAAGATATGAGATTAGGGTGGTGAGACAATGGAACAGGTTCCCAGGGAAGTTGTGGATGCCCCATCCCTGGGAGTGTCCAAGGCCAGGCTGGATGGGACTTTGAGCAACCTGGTCTAATGGGAGGTGTCCCTGCCCATGTCAGGGAGGGTTGGAACTCGATGATCTTTAAGGTGCCTTCCAACTCTAACCATTCTATGATTCTGTGATTCCATGGATTACATAGAGAAAGATCACTGTACTTGTGGCTAGTATTGACAAATATTACATAGATGATTAAAGATTAATTTGGTATAGTAAGATCTTGGATTCCTGATTCTGCTCCCTGGGTTACTCTAGTTTTTGTTTCAAGACATAAAATTGCAAAGCCGCTTTTTGTTTGCCAGATGTGTATGATCATTTTGCAGGCGTCCTTATGTATTTGTAGTTGCAAAGTTCTTACAATTAAAAGGATGCAGGAACAATATGATCTATAATGTCTCTTACTGTCCAAGTTCTCCATCCAATCTTCTATAACAATGCAGCAGCTGGACAAAATCTCACCTACTTTCTTGGCCTGTCACTTAATTTTGCTTCCAGTAGAAACTAGTATCAGGAGAAGGGAAGCAAAAGAAAATGTGCTAAGAGGAAAAAATCTCCTTTGAAAGATACTAAGGATTCTTTTTCTTGTCATCACTTGTTTCCTGAGATTGGAAGTGTTCCTGGTCCTGTAATTTAAATGTAGATCCATACACAGTTTTTTTGTTTGTTTGTTTGGTTTTTTTAATTAAAATAGTGTAAACGGGAGACTCAAAAGGGATTTCTGAGAAAGATTTTGGAGTCTTTATATGTGAGTGCACCTTGGTATGCCACAATCTTGAAATGGTATTTCACGGTGGACAGAGCTGAAGAAACAAAATTAATTTGTCTGAACTAACAGGCTACTGGAACAGTTATACCATCATTACAAGTTAGAAGGAAATGGAGATTTTAACAGAAAGTTTAGACAAATATCTGACAAAAAATATTGTTGTCATATTTTGTCAACAGTATGGTAAGATATGACTTTTAGAGGTGAGATTCGTCTTGTTTAATGTTAGATTTCTAAAACATATCAGATAGTCACCCTGAGCAGAAACAGATTTAGTGAGATGGAGATACATACATATTATGTACCTGACTTTGCTTTTTTAGAATATAATGCGTCTTAAATGTGTATTTCATCCTGGTAATTACAGAAAGAGTTAGCGTACATAATTCAGATTATGAACTTTTAGACATCAAACTCAAAGCAGAGTAAGATTCCTTCTATACATGACCTCTCAAACTCCCTTCTAGCTCTGTTTTGTATTTTTATGCTATTTTACTTCAATTTTCAGGATTTACCCAACCTGTATTTTGTCCTTCAATGCAGGTCCACCTACTCTTAAGAACTGCTCATTATATGTAAACTCACTAACATGTATCATTGCACTTTCAGTTGGCTAAAAGTGCTGAAGCAGATATATACTCAGTATAAACAACAGCACCCTCAGTTTATACCCACTAAGAAACTGTCTGCTTTGAAGACTTATAGATTTTCTCAAACATATTTCTCACTGTTAAACTATAGTGTGGTTTCACTGTTAGCTATGGTTTGCAGAATGTGAGCTCTTTATTTAGGTAACAGAGTTACAAATTAGGGAAAATGAAGCCTGCAGTTGCCTGTCTTGGCTGGAAGAATTTGTTTTAAGCATAGTGATTTGCCTTCCCAGATAAAGTTTTTAATTATACCTTGCACTTTTTTTGAAGCCCATTAGACATCTAGAATTGTAGCATACTGTAAACATAATTATACTTATGAGAAGTAATTAATCTAATGGATTTTCAGTCTACCTCACCTAGTGAACTGCAACCTGTTCCAATTTATTATGCTGTTTCACAGCAGTAGTACAAGGGGGTAAATATTGTCTTTCATAATAATTTTGAGTGTTTATTAACGAGATTCCCTGCATATCTCATACAATTAATTGCATAAATTTACTTAGCTTAGAAGATTTCATGACTGCTGATAATAATAAAGCAATACTTTATTATTTTTACTAATTAATTCAGTGGTACACAAAAATCAATATAATCCTTACATATTTAGGCATCAAAATTCTGATAGGGATCCATCTGTCTGGAACAGACTGTAAAATCATTCCTGGAATACATGGCAAGCTTTGCTTTTTCCTGGAAAAACAAAGAGTTTGTTATCTTATAAAACAATTTTATTTTTTTCTTATTTCTGTTCATGGACTTAAACACAATCCACTCCACAACACCACAACATGCCTTCTTCATACTTACAGTTAGTGGGAAAAAAAATGCTAAATAATTCTTTAAATCTCTTGTTTGAAACATTCTTTTCCAAATCCTATCTACACTGCTTATGGAACAATGTATTCTTAGTTCCTTATTTATTTACACATAAATATGAAAATGTTGAAAAGTCAAGTGGTTTACTTTCATTATTTAGTCAGAACTATACTTCCAAGTATACATCAGGACAAAAATTAAATTGCTCTGATTAGGTTGACCGGTAACTGCTGGTAACTGTACTGTACAACACTGGTAGTTCTGCATTGTCAATCAGCTTCAGTTTCAACTTTTAATTTTCTTTTCATTTAGTGCTGTTGCACAAAGATTTCAAGATCTCATGAGTACCCTGTTGCCTGTACACAGAGATCAAAAGCACAAATGTAGGTTGTGACCTTTTTATAAAGATGTGTTGTAACCTAATGAGTTGGATTTTACGTGAGCTACTGACAAAAGATCCCAGAATAAAATTTCATGGAGAAGTCTAGCTCTGTACCATCCTTTTTTTCCCTCAGACTGATTTAGTTCAAAAAGATTTGACTCCATGCAAGGACCGTGTGGTGTGTCCTTGTTAGTCAAACAGATCAAGACTTGTTTTTATTGGCTAAGATACACACAATACCATTTATGTAGTTAGCTTTGAGGTAAGGTGTGAGTAAATAGACTACTGGAGGAGTTTAAGTTGCTAATTTATGTCAAGCTGAAATAACTTTTTTTAATTATTTTCTTATCAAAATGCTGCAGATCAACCCCAAATTTCTTGTCATCTTTGCCTTTGTAAATGTTAAAATGCATACACATGGAGCTAAAAGGTACTTAGGTATTATTATTTGTAAAGAGCTTATGTAACTATGCATTTATCCATTATGAATAGCAAAAAAAAAAATGTATTTATACAGCAGTGTTTTACACAGGAATTTCTGTATGATAAATTGGGAGGGTTTGTGTGTTATTCTTGAAGAAAAGAAAAAAAAAAAGCTTCAGCAGAAGAAAAGCATAGCTTTTCAAAAAGGCTTATTATGGATCTAATTCTATATCAGTTTGTCCGTGGCACTGCTATCAATTGAATTTTCTGGAATCAGTCTAAAACAGGACATCTTCCAGATTTCATGCCAATTATTCCTGGAAATTAAATGCCATCAATGACATGTTAACTAGGAATTCTGAGGGAAATAGGACTCAGATGAAAATTCAGATTCTTTCTTTGCTGTTATTACTTAAGTGCAAGGAAAGCACTGCAAAAATAAAAGCCAATTGCACAAAAGAACTAGTTGAAATAAAGTGAAATTACTGGATTTTTATGGTTTTTTTGACTTGCAATTCAACAGCACTTCAGAACTTCCATGGGCATTATAGTATGTCATAGATTAATAAACCAGAGAGATGCCACCAGTTATTATCCTGCTCCTAATGTGACGGAAGACCACTCAGAAACATGTACCTCACACGGTTGGGTGTAAGTCTGAATGAAAGCCTGCTCTCCAGGTTGTTCTGTCTTTTGCAGCCTACTCGGTCTTCCTAAAGAGAAGCAAGTAGGCTTTCCTCTGGCACCACGTCATCTTTGAAATCATGGTTGTCATGCACTGGGCTATGTAGGCTTTTGTAATTCCAGATTGTTAGGACAAAGTAAAGACTGGAGGTGCATCCACATTGGTTATTTCATTTTGCCTGTAAACCATTTTAAATCATTGTTTGGATAGATCTGCCATAACAACTTTTTACACCTTTATGCAGTTTTGAGGTTTTGAACTATATTTTTTTTTCCCTTTGTGGAAGATCAGCTATTCAACCAAACTTCTCTCTTGTAATATCTCCATTCCACTACTAAAATTCATGAAGGAGTTTTGCTCTGCATTCTGTATTGATAAAATTTTCCCTACTAACTGGGATGCCATCCTTACAAGAGAAAATTATTGCAGCATGATTGTGCACAAAAGCTTCTTCAGTAATTCAGGATTCAGACTTTGTTGAAGGCATGTATTGTGGGGAAAANAAAAAAAAAAAAAGGGATAAAATACCCTTGATGAAACCAGTATACTTACACAAAGACTTTGGGCAAAAAGGTTGTAAAGTTAATAAAAATAAATTCCTGTAAAAAAAAAGGGTTGGGGAACAACAACAACAACAAAATATATATATATATCTACCTGCTCTCAAAAATTTTCCAAGACCTTAATCAGATACATCTTTGCCAGGGTAAGCTCTAGATTAATAGCAGTGGCCCTTTCATGGGCTAAAAGGTTGTCTGCATATTGTCTGCGTTCTGTCTGTGGACACTCCGACAGATATTAGTGAGTTGTGGGATCTGAGAGAGAAAGGTAGTTTTTTCATTCTCATTGAAAAATACACCACCTACTATTCAATATAATGACTTTTGTTCCCCCATTCTTTCATCACACCCATTAAAGAATTTGGATTATTTCTTTGGAAGCTCTGTCTAGCACAGAGGTTACTGAAAAAGTAGCCAAGTAGTCAGATATTAAACTCCAGAAAGGCCAAAAAGTATATTTATTGATTGACTTGAGTCTTTAGATAGATATCTACTTTTCTTTAAATTCTTCATCAACTTCAAATGCAAAACTTAACTTCATGAAAGTTTATGGGATTTGGTTGTGGGTTTTGGTTTGTTTTTGTTTTAATCTCTACTGTTCTAAAATGTGTCGGAAGTCTTTGTTTTCACTGTTTTTGAACTTAACCTAGTTTATCTTTCAGTAACCATTTTCTCTAAACAAAATGGACCATATAAAATCTCTTAATACAATTTATTTTATGTAAACAATTTTCCTTCGTTTATTGTAGTTTGATAAGCATAGATCTTTCCAATGTTGTCCTACCCTGGGGCTATTATCTCTTACAAGATATTGATATGTTTTAAAGTGAAAGTACAGCAGGTAGAGGTCAAACAAAAAAGGTAATAACTCCTTTGGAACAGATCAGTTTAATCATATACAGTTCTGATGCTTTAAAATAATAATAAAAAAGTTCAAGTAATTTAGAAGGTTTCCAGCTCTTGAACTAGCACAAACAGGCTTTGGTAGTTGCAGTCAAAAGACTTCTGAATCAAGAAAATTAGCATCTGTATTACCAACATATAATGTGGTTCCACAGTTAGAAATAATAGCTGACTACCTAGAGGGATGATTATGCAAATAAGAGCTAATTTAAAAAAAAAAAAAAAAAAAGGCCTTTTTTATTATTTTACTTTATTAAAAAAAAAAATAAATCTTAACCTGACAGATTTCATTTTGTTAACTGGACATAGATTAGTCACAAAGACAGCTAATGTGAAAGCAAATTTAGAAATCTAACTAACCAGGCATCTCTTTGACTGATTTTTAACACCCTAGAATATGTAAAGTTCATATATTTCTGTTGTTCAGATATTTTTAATGGCTTCTCTTAAAACTGTCAATAGTGTAATTTTGACACTGTTCCACATACTTTGGAGAAAAAGAGATAGTTGATCTGGAGGTATATTTGTGGATTAAGAAGTATTTCTCCTTTTTTGTTAGCAATGAATGTGAACAGGAAAAATGACGGCTTTACTTCAATTTGTTTTTTTGAAATTGGAACTAAAAAAAAACAGACTAAGAAAAGTGTCTGAAGGTAGGTGCAATACATTCTGAGTTAATGTTGTACAATAACCAATATGGCTTTGACATCCCTTACAGAGAGGCTTATTGGCTTCACTGGGTTTAGGGTCTGGTAATGCGTGTAAAACTGAATGTCCTGTATTACAGGATGAAATTTGTTCCTTTTTCCTTTCTTTTACACTCTGAATACTGTTTCTGGACCACAATTTGAACTCATTTACAGTGATTAGAAACAATGTAGGTTATAACTGCTCTCCAGCTTTGAACCTTTTCACTGCTTTGGATCTGTTTGCTCTATTGAGCTAATACACCACCTACAGCTATTGCAATATTAACATGTTTATGTTTAAAGATGTTTCCCATTAAGTTTTAAAGCTCAGTAACAATTTTCAAACAGTCCAAGACATAGACTTTATTTCAGCATGAGTGATTTGTTCCCATTTAGATCAAAGGCAGATTATTTCAAGTAGAAATAAAGTACAGCTCTTCTAGAATAAGAAATGTTTTCACATGTGTTTGTTCAGGAACAGTTATTCTGGAATAGCTGTTCATGAATAGCTAATTTAGATTGCCTCCATTTGCTGATTGGTGATAGGGAATACAAAAGAGCAGAATTCAAAGGGACTTTCATTCATCATTCTCTTGGGGGAAGAGGAGCAAAGTGACTTATGGACTTTGTAAAAGCATTGATTCTCAGGCAAGTTTTTATCAAAAAGTCTGATTTATAGCTCTAGCTGTCTGTGTGAGGTTATTACAGGATTTTTTCAAGTGCACTGGAAACTTTTAAATCCTTGTCATTCAGTTAACTATTTAAACCTTATTATCAGAGAAATCCATAAATACAAAAAATGATTAAAATTACAATAGCTAACAGTTATTAGTATTTTGTGTAGGAAGTTTAAAAGTTTATGTTACTAGATTTAGGAATGTGTATTTAAAGTATGAAAGACTTTTGTGGAAAATGACTAGCAGTTGTTCTTTTTAAAGCAGAATTTAAAATAATAATAATTTTCTGAGTTCTCTTGCAGTCTATTTTTCTTCTGCTCTCCAACTCCTGATTCTCCCAGGTTCTCTTCAGTCAAGATGGTCTTTGGCTTTGCTGAGAAAATCTGGTTCTCACAATATGTCCTATGAACTGAGTGGATAAAAAACCCCAAGAAATCTACAGCTGATAGGCCTGTACAACCATACATTCAGAAGTCTTGAAGTGAGCAGCGAGGTCTCCACAATAAAAAGCACCATTTGAAGCACTCTGAGCTTCTCAGTTTGCTCTCACAAGCACAGTTTTCTGTGAGACAGGCCCAGATAGTCTCTGAGTATCTGGTACAGTATCTGAGCTGCTTAACAAGGTCTCAGCACTTCCAAGGATGACAATGGCATATACAGAGTCAGATCTGAGTCATCAGTGTCTGCACCTCTGTCTTGCATCACTGTGTACTATAATATAAAGACTGGATAGAACAACTAATGGTGTCCAGGCACATCAGTCAACAGGACTGTACTGAACTTACCTACTAGAAACTCTTGCCCACTTAGTTCCATATGAACATTTCTAAGGTAAGAGTGTACAGCTGTCTGTCAGAAAATACATATTTTCACTCATTTATTTGAACTTGTAGCTAGCATATCAGCCTTCCTTTGCCTTTTGTGTCTGATGTTCTGGCAAGTATAAATAACTGAAGAAAACACAAGCCCCAAAAATAAGGAAGAAAGTCTGTAGACCATCAAGAGCAGAAAATCACTAAAAAGTAGCAAATTTTTTTTGTCATTTCCATCTTCAAAGCCCTTCAGATGTGATCTAATTAATGTTAAGAAGACTAAAGCAATAAGCATCAAAATAATACTGATGGTGGTTTCTTTAAAATATATATTTTGGCAGGAAAACAAATGTTTAAAGTATGTATTTTGCACAAACTAGTAGGGGTGACAGCAAATAAGAGAATATAGATCAAAATATTAAATAGGTCTTTTTGTGTGGAAAGTTGTTAATGCAGGATAATAAAGCAAATTTGCAAATTTACTAATGCATGGCATTCTGCATTACTTCAGACTGTGTATTCCTTACTTCTTTCTTTCCTTCCTTCCTCCCTTCCCGAGATTGTCATTGTATTTCCAGAAGACATCAGACCAAGATCGTTCTTATGGATATATACACCATGTTACAGGAGTCATTGCTGAAAGTTTCATTAGTAGTAATAAAAGAACCATTGTTCAACATTGTGTCCTGACCATAACCTTCCAGAATATGCAAACTTGCACTCAAAATATCAGATTTTTTTTTTTTTTAAAGTCTAAGAAGTGGAAAGCTATTAATGTCGGTCTGACTATCTGGAAAAAAAAATATCATCTAACATACCCATTGAGTTGTGACCTTAGGTTTATACAATTTGATTTATACAGAAATATATACAATATGTATTTACAGTTCACATATATAAATAAACTATGATTTATCTAAAAATAATTCTATAAATGCCTACAAAAGGTAACAGATGCAGTTGCACTGTTGAGAAATAGAACTGTATATTCATTAATTCCTCACCTGCCTAAGAATGAGCTCTACTGCTTACTTTAAAGAGAAAAATGCAGAACTGAGGGATTATAACTACTGAGGTATGTTGCTTTAGTCTCCTTTAGCCTACTTGATAAGCCTCATTGCTTCAAAGGTTTCCTTTTTAAAATGGACTGAGTGCTTTCAGAAGCAGAAAGGGAAATTTGTAATGAGTGCAGACAAATTAGATGATCCAAGCGTATCTCTTCCATCTTTAAATCCTCATGTTGCAAGTCAGGAACAGAGGGCTAGATAAGAAGTGTTAAAGCTGTCAGACTCTTTGCAGGCAGCAGTGTATATTCACAACTGACTCTTGCATTGTAAACAGTAACTGAATGTGATTATTTGATATCTAAATATGCCCCTGTGGATTCTCCACTTACAAATACACAGAGGTCAGAGATGCACCAAAGACACTTTCAAGTAGCTTCTTTTGGATTCTGATGCTTCATGTGTTCCTACCATCACAGTGAACACAAATGTTTGCTATTAACTATTACCTCATAGCTCAGTCAGGCCACCTTGACTTCTAAGACCAATCAATCCAGTACACCAAACAGTGCCTGGATGTTTGCTCAGTGAAAATAGTTTCTGAAATTACTTGTCCATTCAGCTTGTGTTTGAGAATCTATTAATCATTTCTTATCCGTATTTAACTCTTGAGTCTTCCATTGTATGTGTAATCTTTTGAGCTTAAATATCCACCACTGACTCTAGGCACCGGCAGAACACATTTCAAGAATATGAACTTCCAGGGAGGAAGAGGAGGAGGGGTGAAAGAAATTTTCTACTTACCTATTGTTAAAAATAGTAACAAAAAATAAGATTAGATGTGAACTTGACTGGTTATTTTTTCCATCCCCAATCCATAAAGCAGGATCATGTCTGCCAAAGCTGTTCTGGATAGGTGAGAACTCCCCAGTTGCTCTGCCCCTCCCCCTCACATTCTGTTTCAATTCATATTTGTCTTCACTACCAGAAATAATTTTCTTTATTTCTAGCTTGAACATTGCCACTACTTCTTGTTTTGACTATGTCCATAGCAGGTAATAATAGACATAATAGACTCTTACTTTCTTAAAACCCTCCATGTTTTGCAAACTTGCTCTGGAAGAGCATAGAATATATGACCCTTGATTCAGGATAAAATGCTGTGCTTGGCATCTTAAAAAACAAAAACATCTGAGTTGAAAAAAAATTCTTATACAACAATTTACACTTAGAGAAAGAAATAGTATTTGTCATGTTTGTGCTTTCTTTCATGTGATATTGTCAATTTGTCAGCTCATAACTCATGTTGCTGATGTGTAGAAAATTATCTTATTTTTTACTATTGAAAACTAAAGATGTACATTTAAAAAACTGGAATTTCCAATTAAAGCTAGTGAAATGAATTTAAAATAAAGAAATATTTTTCTCTAAAGAAAATATTATGAGTTAGTTTCCTTATATAAAATCCTTCATTGAATCTTTTCCAAATGCATTAATCTTTTTTTAAAAAATATTTTTCAGGCTTTTATTAATTTCTCAGAAACTGAAGCAATCATCTTACTTCACATGTATCTTAAAGATTTTGCTTGACTGTCTAATTTTAGGCTGCTGTTTAAAAAATTCAATTTCTCCCACTTGTGGATCATTGTATATGGCTGATTCAGTTCACTCATTTTCTGTTAACTTTTGAAGAAGTTCAGATAACTATCTTAGTCCAGTTGGCCAACTTTCAGATGGCTCAAGTAGATGACATGAGTGGCACCTTTGAAGTCATAATTCATGCTGGCTTCTCTGTGTGATTGAACTCTTGTTCAATCTGCTTTATGTTTTCTGTGGTCCCTGACTACAACATTGCTCACCTTCAGTGAAAGCACACAGAAAGCAGCAGACTTTGGAGAACTTGTCTAGCACAGCTGGACAGTAAGGTTATCTTCCTCAGAGTCCTTGCACTGGCTGGCTGTAATATTTTTATGAGACAGCAACTATATATCAATTTCACTTCATCCTTGGAGTAACCATCTACCATCCTGGGATCCAACACCTGTACCAGACACCAAAAGAAAAAATAAAAAAAAAGAAAGGAAGAAAAAAAAACAATAAAGGGAAAAAGAAAACAACATAAACTTTTGTTACTAATCACAAAAACATTGAGATGATGATACCTTTTCCAAAGCTTCATTTTGAGAACCATACTGGAGCTGGGACATCTCGGTATAAGGCTGTTTTCAGCTGTTTTCTGGTGGAAAAAAAACAGGTGAAGGAAGATAGGCAAGTTTGTTCTTCTGGATTTTACTCCCATTACACATGTAATTCAGCAGATATCTTTTCTGTCTCAGATCTCGGAAATCAGCTACTCCTGTTGGTTCAGAATACTTTTCAGTTAGGAAGGCTGGGGCAATACTACATGCATTTCTGGATATGCAGGTGGAGACTTTGTCTTGTGCCTCCAAAACTAGTGACGTCCATCTCATGAAACAAATGCATGCTGAGAAAAACAAAATTTTGGAAAGCATAAAAATGGAAAATGTCAAGCTTATTTATAGACTTAGTAATAGTGCTGAGGTCTGTTATGGGAAACAGAAGGTGATGCTCATCACCTAGTAATGTGGCTACACCACCTCCTCTAAGTCTCTGTGCCATGTAAGAAGGTAATTAAATATGTTTTAAATTTTCATGTTAATGAAAATCAGTCCCTTGACCATCTAGTTTTGGATGCAAGGGGAAAGGTTTAGAAATATGCCAGTAGTCTATATTCACAGAGAGAAACATAAAGTTATGGGAAAACAAATATGTAGCTCTTACAGAAAACAGAATGGTAGCCTGAATGTAAAAGTTTTGTATGAGCCTTAGGCAATATCTGGCAGTACAAGAAAGATTCTAATTCAGCTATTTCTTTGTTATTTGGGAGCCTGGGACTACAACATTACTGTTCTTACTAGTGTATAATGTTGTTTCCCAAATTCACATAGCATGCCCATGAGGGTGTTATATTACTAGAATCCACCACAGAACAAAACTTCTGCTTTGGTTTATATTTGCCTCCCCATAAAAGCATGCCCTGTTCACTAGTCTTTGAATATAGTCCTAAAAACATTTTACAGTAAATAATTATTCTTACACAAAAATTTTTAATTTGATTGAAGAAATTGTTTCTCAGAACAACAAATATATCTGTAAACACCGAGCCATGGGTTAGCTTGCAGGTATGTTAAGAGATATTCCAAAAACCTCCAAATTCCCCTGGAGAATTTCCTTGCACTCTTACTTAACTATTCCTACTGTGTAGCTTCTGTGCTCAAACTGGTAGCAAAGCACAAAACAGTACATTTTGAAAACTCTATGTGGAATTGTTCCATCAACATAAAACCAAATGTGGTGCCATTTCAGTTTCTGCTTCATGCTATCACTGAGGAAGAATTATGTCTCTGCCTCGCACAATTACTCTGAAGTTATCTCCTCAAAATTCCAAGCAAACAAAGCATAGAATAAATGAAAGACAAAAGCAATATTCATTCTGTGGAAATGAACACCAAGTAAACTGAAGATAGTGCATAACACTTTCTACTCCGTAATTTTTTAAATTAAATAGCAAAAGGGGCAAGTATTATTTGTGTTAGTTACATTTTTCTGCACCCCACACAATATAGTGAACTAACTAATTTTTATATTTTCCTTAGAGAAAACAAAACAGTGCATTTTTCCAAACTGATCCTTCTGGAGTCATCACTTCTCTACTTAATTTTCTACTAAACACAAACTAAAAGTTTTTGAAAGTTTCAGAAAATCTGGAGCATTTGCTGATCTCTGATAGCTTCTGAAAAAATATCACCCAACCAAGAGGTTGGGCAGTTGAATTCTGTAGTTGCTCGCCCTTCCCTTTGATGCAGACAATAAGAAGTCAGATTCTGCTGCTCTCTGACCTGATGCTTGCCATCTGCAGGCTTAGAGCAATGCATCTTAATGATCATTCCTGTTTGTTATATTTTCACTATGTTCAGTTGCAAGCCACATTATTGACTTTCAGCACACTTTCTGCTTCAGACACACAACAGAATCACCATTTTAACAGTACAGTTTGGTACCTCGACTTTTCCCCATTCTGTAATTCACAAACACATGAACTCATTTCTTATTTGAGATAAAGAGTGGAGAACTATAGGAAGGAAATCTAAGAATTTATTCACTAATCAAGCCCTCTGAAAACAGTATGGAACAGCAGCTGTGCAGGCTATGAAAACCCAAGAAATGCTGTACCATTTTGCAGTCAGTTCTTTTGGCACTCCACAACTTCAGGATGGAAGAATCCATCTATTTTGATCTCCACAGAGAAATTCTTCCCAAAACATTTTACTGTGATGTTATGCAAGAAGGGAGAATTGCTCCATTTGAAAGAATGTATCCTGCTACTTCTAAAACAGACAAAAGACCCTGCACAAAACTCAGCTTGTTCTCTGTCTGCAAAAATCAAATTCATAACACCTTTCCTTATTAACTGAGTAAATGCATTCACTCAGATCTGTAATTTATAAGAAATGTGGAAACAATTTTTTTATTTCCTTAAAGAGCAGCCTGGTGTAATGGAAAGAATAAGTAGAATTTTAATAAAAACTTGAAGGAGCTGACAAAATTTAGACATTTCAGATAGATAGCATAGAATGAGCAGGAAGGGAAGGGACGTAAGCTAGCACTAGTATAGCCAAATATTATTAGCAGTCATACACACAAAGAACAAGCAAAAGTTTTTACAGGGTCTTTTTGATTCCTTCTGGGTGCTTGTCAGTATGATTAAGAAAATCTGAGAGCTGAAGAAAGTTTTGAAATGGCACGGTAAAGATTTAGCCTATAAAATAGAACAGCAATACATTTTCTTCTTGTACTACTCATTGCTCCCTAACCAATTGTTGCCATATATTGCTTGGTGAATCTCAGAGTCAGGGCAATTTTTCAAAAATATTTTTCTGAAGCCTTCAGTGAAAACTTAACTCTTATTGAAAAGTAACAGATTTCCTTACACCCAAGAACTGAAAAGAAATGGTTGAAAATGTGAATAATTTAGATTGAAAATGTTTGACACCTAAAGACAAAGACTTTATTTTATTTTCAGTTTGCAATCCTTTTGTTTTCTTATTTCATTATTTTTGGTATGAGTGTTGAGCAGCAATGCTGGACACCCCTACCTCTTCACAGAATCACAGAATGCTGTAAAGCTGGAAGGAACCTCTGGAGAACATCTAGTCCAACCCCCTGACAGAGGAGGTCCACCGCGGACAGGTTGCACAGCAACATGTCCAGTCAGGGTTTGAATGTCTCCAGAGATGAAGACTCCACCACTTTTCTGGGCAGCCTGTTCCAGGGTTCTGCCACCCTCAAAGTGAAGAAGTTCCTCCTCATGTTTAGATGGAACTTCTTATGTTCACGTTTGTGCCCATTTCCTCTTGTCCTCTCACTGGGGCCACTGAAAAAAGACTGGACCCATCCTCTTGACACCCACCCTTTAAGTAATTAAAGGTATTGATTGGTTCCCCCCTCAGTCTTTTCTTATCCAGACTAAAAAGATCCGAATCCCTCAGCTTTTCCTTATAAGAGAGATGTTCCAGACCCGTACTCATCTTTGTAGTCCTCTGCTGTACGCTCTCCAGCAATTCCCTGTCCTTCTTGAACTGGGAAGCCCAGAACTAGTCCCAGTGCTCCAGATGGGGCCTTCACCAGGACAGAGTGGCTCACAAAAAATAAAAAGACAGATTCTGCATCTCGTCGCATCTCAGTGCACAACAGCAGACTTAAGCTGCAGTGTTTCCCACTCTGAAATGCTGATTTATACAGGAGTCCCTTTCTCAAAAATGGAAAAGACTGTCCAGGAAGATGTTTACTCATGAGAGAAAATCCCTCTACATTGTGGTAAAACCAGGCTTAGAATCACCTGGACAAGTGACATATTTCATCCTTGATCTTTTCAGACAGAATACAGACAATAATTAAATAGCATTATTATTATTATCAAACTATGATTATTGCTCCTTTGAGTGACTGTAATTAATGTGAAGGTTTCTTGGTGGCTATTTTATATTTATAGCTTTTGTTGGTATATTTTTAGTTTATTAAAAATTTCAGATTAAAATATTTTATTTGGTGAAAAAAATACAAATAAATCTATATATAGCATGTTGATGTATTATACAAATATACACTAATTATGCCATGGCAGATTTAAAAAATTTAAGATAACTTTCTTCTACTTTAGAGGTGTCTGAAATGTTTAAAATGACCACAAAAGTATTTTCTCAGTCTTTTCTTTTTGTTTTTAGTTTGTTTCAAATCAGTGTAATTCTGAAGTGCTATGTTAGGTTGATAAGATATACCTGAAACTATTCTGCCATTCAAATGTATTTAAATGCCATCACCAAAGTTTCCTGACTGACATTAAAAGAAGATTTCCAGATAGCAATTGATCCACTTATGTGACAGTTCAAAGGTATTGATACCTACTTCTGTTATCTCCCAAACAGAGATTTGTAAACGGGTCTTCCAGCTTACTGCAGAAAACCTCAAATGAATTCAAAATACAGACTCTTAAATGGATTAATTAACCTCTCCACCCCATACTTTACAGGCAGTACTGTGAATACCAGTAAAACGTCCTATTGATTTCAAGATTTTTGCTTTGCATTATAAATCCCTGCACTGGCTTTTTCCACAATAACTGGAAGAATTACAAACACCGTATTTCCCTTCCTGCTGTTTGAATACTGGCCCAGTAATGGCTCCTTTGATCTTTCTAAACCTTCTTTGAGCTGTGTATTATTCCCTTTCACTCAAGACTTTATTCCCTAGTATACATCAATGTCTCTTGCTAGCCTTAAAATCAAGTCTAAAATCTGATATGTTAGATGGAGACCACTGGCATTATTCAGCTCCACTAGCCAATGACTGAAATAGTATGATAACAACACAACATTTTTATTCTGTGGCAGCAAGAAGCTTGACATATTTATTATTTCTTTTGCATGGCTTGTTTCATGTACGTATTTATTTATTTATTTTGCGGGATTTTGAGGCACTAGTCAGAAGTATTTTATGAAAGGTGTACCAGTTCTCAGAGAGTGTGGCATGACGGACAGCAAAAAAAAAATATTTTTGAAGTAAGGTTGAAATTTAAGATTTTTCTTGACAACTATTCCCTTAAACAAGAACATGTAATTAAAAAGGACACGCTACAAAAAATTAGGAAGGATAAGGAATTAAAAAGTTCAAATTCCTCACTTTTCGGTGAGGAAAGTACTGGAGAAAACAAACAAACCCCCCAAAAAATAATTGTTTATGTTATTCAGTCAATGATCAGTAAATAAATCTTAGCTCAAAACACACAGAAAATTTACCTTTAAAATCTAAATTAAATTATCATTCAGTCATCCCTGTACAAGGGAAAGTGTCACAGTTTATGTCAGCAGATCAAAATTAGTATTCCTGACATCCTCAGAAAACCACCTTTTTTTCTTTTTGTATTCAAGCAATATATTCTATGACTTTCAATTGCAGAAAAAGAAGCAGGTGGAACAACTTCAGTCACTGTTAATCACAGGTATTTTTCATTATGCTTCCCTTTTTTCAAAAGATTTGCCTTTACACATTTGGTTTTTTCTAGTACCAAATTCTATGTACACCTAGAAAAGAACAGTTGTTTGGGGTTTGTTTGTTAGTTTCAGTTGATTTGTTTGTTGGTTCATTGGGTTTTTGTTGTCTGTTTGACTGTTTTTGTTTGGCCTTGGTACTGGTTTGGGTGTTGGCTTTTTGGGGTTTTTTTTGGTTGGTCGGTTGGTTTTGTTTTTTTTTTGGTTTGGTTTGGTTTTTATTAATTTTCTACTCTGAATTTCAGATTAAGGTTTTGAAGAAGCCTTAGCAATACTTAGTGGCTGGACAATAGATCCTTTTTCTAGTTAATGTTCAATGTCTTTTCATGTAATCCAGCTTGAAGGTACATCTCCATCATAGGACTAGACATGGGAATGGAATACTCCTACATGTAATTGCAGACATACACTACCTCTTTTCTCCATTCCTATTTATCTGGTTTAGTTATGCTTTTAGTAAAATCAGTTCTGATGAAATATAGATAGAAAAACAAACAGGGGAAAATTAAGAACAGGTTATTTCCAGTTTAAATTAACAATGTTTATAACTCTACAGATAAAGAAGATGATTCACTGATGCAAATAAAATAGGCAGGATGATGTCTTCTCCTTATTAATTAAAAATATGTACCAGTCACAGAAGTAATTTCTGAATTACAACAGTATTGCCATGGTATGCAAGTTCTAATTTTACCTGCAAGCAAAATTTAAAAAAAACATGAACCCTTCAGCATATTCAAAATGGATGAGTTCTAGGAAAATTTAATAGTTGTAATTCTTTTCCCAAACAGTATACTACAAAAGTGAGGTAAAAAAGTAATATAAGATAATAGGTAAAATAAAGTTAATTAAAAAAAAATAAAAAGAAAAAAAAAAGAATTAGTATCAAAATTAAGTTGCAACAGTATATACCCAGATAATGTCTTTCATGTCTTTCGTTGTCAGTTATGCTTATTATACATAGTCTTAGGGTAAAATAATTTCAAGAGTAATATTTTTTTAAATAACTCTAGGAAAATCACACCTCTTTTATTATATATATAAAAGAAGATGGAAAAATCTCTATACATGCAAAAAAAGAATCCTAGTGTCCATCTAGATACAATGCATCTATGGATTTAAGTAGCAGAATCAGAATTTAGAGCTAGGAGAACAGAGTACATGACTTTATTCCCCAAATTGTAATTAATCAAGAACAAATGCCTTTTTACAAAGGACCAGAAACTTACCATGAGAGCTTCACAGGGAAAATGATCTCAATAAATTAAAGAAACTCATTTTTTCCCTCGGAGACAGGGCAGTAGACAGTAATATGTTTCATTGCTCTTTGGAAGATCTTTTCAAAGAGGATGAAGAATCTAAAGGTCATGTCATTGAAATAATGCAGTCCAGGGTAACTAGTGTCATCTGTACAATACAGTATTTAGTTGTTAAATAAGAAAAAGGATGGGTTTGGTTTTTTTTTCAGTTTTTAAACCTGACCTGCACATTAGAATGAATGAACCATCCACCTGTAATTATTTTCAATGCTAATTATAGCTGAAGAATTATTAAAAAAAAAACTTGTATGAGACATACCATGCCAGCTTTAAAAGAATACACAGATACACCTACATTATCTAGTTAACAGTACAGAAAAGATACCTTTTTTAATGGGTTAGGACCTCCTACATTTACAATAAAGAGAATGAAGAAAAGTACCCCTGCTATAAAAAATTAAGCACAGTATATATTCATATATTTGGTATGTATTCATCTCTCCTCATCAGCTTCCACTCAAAACCAGTTTTCCCATATTTTTTGGAGGACAGAAACATATTGAAACAGAAAATAACATAAGCAGCATCCTGATTAGTGTTTGTGCAATACAGATGTGATTTGAACACTTGTCCATGTAATATGTGAGTTCCAGGTCTCTCACATCCGAAAGTGCTTTGGGGTATCTTCAAAGCTGGACACTTCTGTAAAAACAGGAATGCAAGTGTAGCTGTAAAGAGAACAAGGAGAAAGAAACTTAAACTCCAGGGCAAAAGAGTGCTTGGTAGAAGACAACTGCCTGTACATGTATAGATTACTGCAGTTACAGACACAGGAGAGCTTCAGGTAATGGGAGAGCACTTCCAGGACTTAATCTGGGCTCGTATACTGTGGCATATCATGTAATTTGTTGAAACAATCAAGGCTATCGGGCCATCCACACTGGGCAGGAAGACATGACAGGGGGACTCATGAGGATCTCATATCCTCCTGGAACAATTGCCGTTTGAGCTCTAGATTTACACTGATTACAACAGTATTCATTTATATTCACTAACATGCAGTAAATGCTGACACACAGTAGACTTCTACATTTAGACACCCAATGCACTGGGCTCTATTGGCATTTGGGATGCCTAAAATGTCCAAGAAGACCCTAAAGAACACTCCTGAAAGATATAGGTCTCCCGTGCAATTATTGTCAGATGTCAGCCCAGTTGGGTATATTTAGGCGCTGTGGGCAGCTGAATGTCATTTCTTACTGTCAATCTAAATAGCACCCTCAAAAAGTTTAATTACTTTGAGGGAGAAACACAGTTAGAAAGTAAACAGCTTGAGTTGCTCTTGGAAAGTCAGGAGGAGGTTTAGGCACCTAAGGCACTACCCCCTGGTATTCTGCCAGAAGAAGGTGGTACAAGAGGATCAATGATGATGGCCTCTGTCTTGTTAGTGTCCAGTCTCATTCTGACTTTCAGTAAGTTATTTGGGTCAGTCTTCTACAGCAGTGAATTTTGCAAGTTAACTATATTTTGCTCAAAATAGTGTTTTCTTTCCTGCAGAAGTAAGATAGTGTTGTAGCTGGAATACAAGACTTGAAGTGGAAAGAGGGCTCTATTTCAGGAACCTCCTCAGACAGGTCATTTATTCAATTTCTGTATGAGTCTCTCTAGCAGTAATACAGGCATAGCAAAGCTTACTTATTTCAGAGTCACTTAATACACTTTCTGTAAAAAAGACTTATTCATGGACTTATCTTAAATCCCAACTGAGAAATTCATATGCTTAAAGTTAACAAAGTTACTCAATCATCATAGAAAGACCCTCAATTCACCTTTTTAAAAGTTTTATTTCACATACTCTAAGGGTATTAGGAATAGATTTTTACACTGCATATCATTACTGTATTATAAATTCTAGTAGCATTTAAGAGAAAAATAATATTGTATCCTTTTTATTTTGTAAACTTTGTTTTGCAGTACAATGTTTGTTATATAGAAACAATGTTTCCTTCTGTACAGTGCTCCTTAACATACACTGTTATCCCCTACATCGAAAGTCATGAAGATTTGCAAATTATCCAGCATAAACCACAAAGTGTAGAGTTAGCATAAAAAACACTTAGGGTAAAAAAACCCAACAAAACAAACAAAATCTATCTCACTGTTCACAGCTTCATAAAGTGGCATGAAAACAGATAAGAAAGAAATGAGGAACGCATTTTAAAAATGTTTGAAAAATATTTCTTATTCTTTCCTAGAATAGAAAATCATGTTGAAATAATTCACCACAAAGCCTCCAAAAATACTCTGTTTACTTTACACTTTCCTTAGGCTGGATATGGTCGTGTCCTTTAAAAATCTATGCAGTGCCATATAATATTGTGTGTATGTAATAGCTTCTAAATAGCAGATAAATTTTTGTTTATGGAATAGCAAATTTATACTTTCAACAATTTGTGCAGAAGCAGAAAGAAAAGTACAGCCATAAATATATAGATCTAAGCTAACAAAAGTTATAAAAAATGCAAATATACTTGTGAAGTAGCTTAAATAATCAATCCCAGATTTAGTTATAATAGTTTAAAACATATTTCAGAATTGTATAAATTTAAGCTATATTTTGGCTGTCATGTACAGAGGTTTTAGACCATATTAATAGGAGTATTAAATATTCAAATCCCGTGCAATCATTTCATGGAGGCCTGGGTTATTTTCTGGTTGTTTGTGGTGCATCTACAGGGTTCTGATAAGCTTTTATGAAGTTATGAGATAGGTTTTTCTTTTTTAGTGTACTGGTTAGAATTACCACACACAGGCAATTTCAGAGATGTTACGTACACCAATACCTTCCTAAAGAACGTGAATGTCCCACATATATGCTTCTACATATTTTGGTATAGAAGACTCTGGAAGGAAAATAAAGGAATGGCTTATAAATTAGAAAGCTACAAGTAGCAAAAAAGACAAGAAATTATTCAAACACTGAAATATTACAGTATTATTAGTGACCTTTCCACTCCCATTGTTAAGAAATAGCAAAGATGTTGGATACCTTTTAGTGCTCTCAAAAGATGCAAAATAAACTGAGTAAAAATAGAGGACATTAGACTTCCAAGGAAAAATCTAAGATGTGTGCTAAATTGTCTAATGATTTTGAAAAAAAATGTGTAGAAAGGCTGCTATTACTACTAAGTGAATTATTTGTGGTATTATAGAGATTGATGTGCTTAGAATTCCATGAGTGCCAAATGAATGCTAAAAAATATCAGTGACTGAATGACAGAGTAATTTTATTGTTGTTAAAACCAAGAGAGAGTAGAAACAGAAGCAAAACAGAATCACAGATCTGGTAGGTTCAGCATCAATCATTTCCAAACTTTATCCATAATAAATATTCTCCTCAATAGTGCTTTGTAAAAGGATTAAAAATATTCCCCAAAACATGAATCCTGTGTTTCTATAAGAAGAGATTGATAAAGAATAAATTAATTAGTTGCATTGATTTGTGGAATAGATTAAGTTTAACTTTCTACTTCCAAAAGCTGTAAGAAAAGCAAAGCAAAAAACTGGAGTGTTTTTCCAACTAGCTCATTACATATTGTTGTTGTGTGTAGAAAAAAGTTGTTTGTGTTATTTAGCCAACTGACAATGCTATATTGCTATAATTTAAAAGTTAACAAATGCTCTGTAATGTAAACTGGGCACAACATTCTCATCAGCCCACAAGCCAGCTGCATTTTCTATCCTTAGGTTTTTCAGTAGCTGGAGAGCACTGAGAAATTCCAACAATATTTATTCTCCTTTCTGTTAACAAACTCTTACCAGTTTCCAGTGGGATCAAATCTAGACTTACTTTTTTTTTAAATGTTTTGTTTTCAATGTTGAAAGATACAAACATACATTTGTAGACACATTATAAATATTGTCATCCCTGATCAAGATGGGAAATCATTCCAATCATATTGAGAGCCCTGTCACTAGCAGCAGAAGTGACCTAGAATTCCAGCTGAAGGCCAACTTAACTTTTTGTTTGTCACTCCAGTATGAATAACTCGACAGCACTAATGTAAGAGTAAGCAGAACACAAAGAGGACTGGTGTGTTCCTAGCCTTGGTGATTTACAACTGACAAAATTCAACTTGTCTTGAAGTCTGTGGAAGCTTTGGTAAGGCTCATGTCATTTATAGTGTATGAAATTATTTCATTACTTACTATGTGTAAAAAAATA
>VXBJ01000116.1:344232-365094 GCA_013400055.1 Nycticryphes semicollaris | reverse complement strand
CCGAGAGCTCCCCCCCCCCTCCCCTCCGCCACTCACCGGAACACCTCCGGATCCAGCCCGCTGCCCGCCGCCTGCGCCAGCTCGAACAGCTCCGCCTCCTCCGCGCTCAGCAGCTGCTTTCGCCGCAACCGCGCCTCCGCCATCGCCGCCGCTGCCGCCATTCCTCCCCCAACCCCTTCCGGCATGACGTCTCCACGTCACGCCACGCCTCCTTTTTGACCCATAATGCCCTTCACGGCTCCGCCCCCTCCTGGCTTGGCCACGCCCCTTCGCGGCCCTTCCTGCCTTCCCGGTCCCTCCTCTGTCGCAGGGTTTTTCCCGGCCGGACCCAGCAGGTGGCAGCCGCGCTCCAGCCGCAGCCGGGGGCCGTCTGGCGGGGGAAGCTCGGCGGCGTCCCCGAGGCTTTTTCCCCCCTAGCCCCTGCGGGCTCCTGGGCTGCCCCTGGGGCTGGAGCCCGCTCCCCAGTCCCGCACAGCAGTCCCGAGGGTGGTTGCCGGGCGCCTTCCTTCGGTTTGGTTTGGGGGCTGCCTTGCCGCACGCCTGCGGGAGCCTCTGCCAAGCTCGGGGACGCGTCTCCAGGTGGCTGGAAGGAGCCTCTCGTTATGTCCCCCTTCTCAAGGCTTTCCCGGTTGCTGACATCTGCCCCAGGCCTCCCAAGCGGAGGACATCACCCGTGAGGCTGCATCCCCTGTCCCCCCCAAGTCCCACCTTCTCCAGCTCCTTTTGCACAGGCTGTCACATTTTTGGCTGAGCAAAACAGTGGTGTTTCTTTATTCCTACGGGAACATGGCACATGGATACTTAGGTACTACCCTGCTCTGGTGAGACAGACCCCCACCTGGAGTACCGTATCCAGCTCTGGAGTCCTCAACACAGGAAGGATGTGGATCTGTTGGAACAGGTCCAGAGGAGGACCATGAAGATGCTCAGAGGGCTGGAGGAGCACGTCTGCTGTGAGGACAGGCTGAGAGAGCTGGGGTTGTTCAGCCTGGAGAAGAGGAGGCTGCGGGGTGACCTTAGAGCCCCTTCCAGTATCTGATGGGAGCTACAGGAGAGCTGGAGAGGGACTCTTGAAAGAGGGGAGATTTAGATTAGATACCAGGAAGAACTTCTTTGCTATGAGGATGGTGAGACCCTGGCCCAGGTTGCCCCGAGAAGCTGTGGCTGCCCCATCCCTGGAGGGGTTCAAGGCCAGGCTGGATGGGGCTTGTAGGAACCTGCTCTAGCAGGAGGTGTCCCTGTCCACGTTAGGGAGTTGGAACTCGATGATCTTTAAAGTCCCTTCCAACTCTGACTATTCTATGATTCTGTTGCAGGGAGACCACATCAAGGATCACAACCTGCCCTTGTAACCACCTGTGCCTGGACAGGAAAACATGTACCCGACATAGACAACAAACAAGGACACACACATACACCCCCTTGCTGGATTTCTTCCTGCATTTTCCCCACTGGAAGACAGAAATAGCTGTTTGTCCTCATTGCTGGATACTGGTTCTAATGTCCTGACACAGAATGACAGAATGGTGGAGGTTGGAAGGGACCTCTGGAGATCATCCAGTCCAATCCTCCTGCCAGAGCAGGGTCACCCAGAGCAAGTTGGACAGGAACGCGTCCAGGCGGGTCTGGAATATCTTCAGAGAAGGAGACTCCGCACCCTCTCTGGGCAGCCTGTTCCAAGGCTCTACCACCTTCAAAGGAAAGAAGATTTTCCTCAAGTTGAGATGGAATTTCCCATGATCCAGTTTGCACCCATTGCCCCTTGTCCTGCCACTGGCTACCACTGAGAAGAGTCTGGCCCCGTTCTCCTGCCACCTGCCCTTTAGCTATTGCTCAGCATCAATGAGGTCCCCTCTCAGTTTGCTCTTCGCCATCTGAACAGCCCGAGGTCCCTCAGCAGAGAGATGCTCCAGTCCCCCATCACTTTCGTAGCCTCTGCCTGGACTCTCTCCAGCAGTTCCCAGTCCTTCTGGAACTGGGGAGCCCAGAACTGGACCCAGTGCTTCAGATGTGGCCTCCCCAGGGCAGAACAGAGGGGGAGGATGACCTCCTTCAACCTGCAGCCATGCTTTTCTTAATGCACCCCAGGAGACCCTTGTAGGTGGCTACTGTAGGTGGTTAGTTGTAGGGAAGGTGGCTACTGAGAGGCCTTGGCAGTGCTTTGGGCTGCAGGCAGCGCAGCAAATCTGGGTGTGGAGAAGCCACACATGCCACCTGCCCCATGGAGCTACACACAGACCATCACCCGTGTTCACATGCCCGACGGTCCACCAGTCCCAGGCTGCAGCATCTCTAATATGCTTGGGTTCCCAGGCCAGCAGAGAGCATCTGGCGTTTCGTGGGGAAGAAAATTGGAAAACTGGGTCTCGAGTTGCACTCTGGCGAGGAGATGTCAAGCCGAGATTGAAATTTCTCTATCTAAATGGAAATGAGCAGCGCCTCCACCGCCAGGGAGGGCTCGCCTGTTCCCACTCCCCCCTGTCCCCACACACGCAGAGACCACAGACAGCCCAGCTGTATCGATCGCAGAGCTGGGGGGCGTGACATTGGCGGAGGTGGGGTGTCCCCCCTCCTGCAACCACCACCACCAGAGACCCCCGTCTCATCCCTGCATCAAGCTGCAGGAGAGTGATGCTCCCACTCTGCACCCCGAGCGTGTCGGAATTGTCACCCACCCCCAGGGCCACCCACCCTGCGTCTGGCCAATGCCAACAGACACGTTGACTTGCAGCTGCCAAGATGGGAGTGAGATGTACAAGGATAAAAGCTAATGGCCCTGAGCAGGACCAGCCCAGCAGGGACAATTATTGCCGTGCTGATAACGACGGCAGCAGCAACGGCAGCAGCTGCTGCCAGCACAAATGAGTGTCCACCACGGGGAGAGCAGCGCCGAAGCCACAAAGCCTGGTGTCACCCTGAACGGTGGACCTTTCAGAGGGACCCTCAGCCGAGCAGGGCAGTGTGGGGTCTGCCATTCACAGGCGGGGAGGCGACATCCCTGTGCTTTGCTCTCTTGCCTGCTCTGGTGTACGATCTGCTGCTTCCTTTGGGACCGGCTGGAAGCCAAATGCAAGGGCAAGAGCCCTCTCCACGTGGCTGATGCAATCTCCAGCCCTACCTGGTCCGTCCCACCTGGACCACTTCATCCCCAGCTCCGTGGCACCTGGGAACTCAGCTAGAAGTCACAAAAAGAAAAGAAGAGAGACAGGAGTCTCAGCCTGTACTTCCTATGCCCCAGCCCCAGCCAGCTCCAACTGGCAGCTCTCCCTGAACACTCTGGTCACCAGCATCCCTACTTGGGGCTGGAGACATTCCCAGAGCAAGGGGTGGGAGATCCCACCTCTCCTGTGCCGTAGGCCATGGCTGTGGGTCACACCTTCCTCAGTGTAGACCTGGCCAGGCACATTCTGCAACATTTTTGAGTTTCAACAATGCTCTCCCCTGGACTGCATGGTCTTTTCTGTCCTCTGAAGCATTTCTGGGGTCTCCAGTATCCCAGTTTTCCCTCTCCCGAGCCAGCAGGTCAGTAGAGGAAGCCATTGGGATCCCATAAATACCCCTGAGCTCAGTTACTGGAACTGCAATCTGGGCAGCACCTGGGACTCTGGCATCCATCCCACAGGACATCGGGTCTTCCTGCCCACCACAGACACCCTCCAGTACCTCCAGCAGGACTTTGGCACCGAGTCACCACCCAGCCCACAGTTTCCAGAGGGCATGAGCCCAAGGATGGCGGTCCCAGGCTGCATCCCAGCACTTGTAAGAGGGGGCTGAGAGGGCCAGAGCAGACATGGGGAGAGGAGGCTTGGACAGCCTGCATCTGCGGAAGGAAAAGGGAATTAGGTGCCGCGCAGAGCCCGTGGTCTTTACCATGAATTCCCTAATGGGGGTTGCTCAGACGTCAGGTGCTGTCCGGTGTCAGAAAGTGCCCCTTGCGGTGCCTGCCCCGGGGCCACACGGCTGGGAAAGCAGCTAATGCAGGTGCAATAAATTAGGATGTGGTGAGCCCACGGAGGCACCACGATGGCACCTGGAGTGCCCACCCACGGCACGGGCAGTAAATCCAAGAGCACCGCATGCCCGAGGGGCAGACGAGACAGAGTGTTCCCTCTGGAGAGGGGCAGTGGGATGCGTGAGCACTGGCTCAAGGTGACTCATCCTGGCCTGCATCAGGAATAGCGTGGCCAGCAGGAGCAGAGAAGTGATGGTGCCTCTGTCCTGGGCACTGGTGAGGCCTCACCTCGAGTGCTGTGTTCAGTTCTGGGCCCCTCACTACAAGAAGGACGTTGAGGTGCTGGAGCGTGTCCAGAGGAGAGCTACCAACCTGGTGAGGGGTCTGGAGAACAAGTCCTGTGAGGAGAGGCTGAGGGAACTGGGCATGTTGAGTTTGGAGAAGAGGAGGCTGAGGGGAGACCTCATTGCCCTCTGCAGCTCCCTGAAAGGAGGGCGTAGAGAAGTGGGTGTTGGGCTCTTCTCCCAAGGGAACAAGGCCAGGAGCAGAGGAGATGGTCTGAAGTTGGGGCAAGGGAGGTTTAGATTGGATCTTGGGAAGACTGGCTTTACTAGAAGAGCGGTCAGGCACTGGAACAGCCTGCCCAGGGAGGTGGTGGAGTCCCCATCCCTGGAGGTGTTTAAGAAAGGTGTAGATGTGGCACTTCAGGGCACGCTCTAGCGGCTGAGACTGTAGGGGTTTGTGTGTGTGTGTGTGTGTGTGTGTGTGGTTGGACTCGGTGATCTCAGAGGTCCTTTCCAACCATGAAGATTGATGCTGTGATTACCTACAGGGAGGCGAAGAGACGCGAGAGCCTTCCCCATAAATCAGGACGGGGCTGTGCGTGGTCAGAGCCGGGGCGCTGAGCTCCAGCCGGACGTGCCTTGAATTTGCACAGAGGTTCTCCCCGAACGCCTGCGGTGATGCGGGGAGGCTTGTAGGGCTCCATATGGGCCGTAAATCACAGTGCACCGCACATGCGCAGCGAGGTGGCCCCGTCCAGGAACAGGGAGGGAGGGGGAGGACACACGTGTGTGCATCGGTCCCCACGCAGCAACAGGCCAGGGCTTGCCGTGGGCTGCCGTTTTAATGGGGGGAAATCCAGCACGCCTGCATTTATCCTGGAAATCGAGAGGGAGACTTGCAGCTGTGGAGGTCGCCAGGCTGAGCACCACGTGAAGGACAGAGAATGCCCGAGGCAGGACCAACAGATGAGGACACTACTTTTTTGAGTGCATGAGATGAGGGTCAAGCAGGAGGTGCGGCCTGAGAGCGGGGAGGAAAGGCGCATGGTCACCCCACTGTGAAGGAAGGACGGGATTTAGGAGAGCCTGGATACGGCTCAAATAGCAAACAAAGGCAGCAAACGTGCTAGGCTTTCACACCCTCCCAGGTTAAAACACATCTAGGCTTTCACACCCTCCCAAGGTTTTTTTTTTTGTTTGTTTGTTTGTTTTTTTCTTGAAGGAAACCCAGATTCAAGAAGGCAGGCAACCGGAAACGGAATTTATCACAAATACATTGCCTTGGTGTAGCTTCATGACTTGTTCTTTGACGATTACCTCAGACAAGGTGATGCAGCACATTCAGGCTGGTTAGATTTAAGGAAGGATTTTCTTTTGCCACCCAATCGGAACCAGTTTCCGATGCTGGAAGCCACAGATATGGACATAGGAGAGGAGGAACCAGCTAATCAAGTAAATGTTGGGTTGTATGAAAAGGGGCGTTTCTGAGCAAAGAGATGCTTCCAGCACCGTTCCTCCACCCCAGTCCTGGGCTGATGCCACTGATGTTAACAGCAACCAGTGCAGGGCTGGGAGTGTGGAGTCATTGTGCCTGGGATGTGTTTTTGGGAGGGTCACAGCCACCTCATTCACGAGGAAACTGGGAAGATCTCACCCGGAAGGTCTGCCCCAGCATGCCTGTTTCAGAGAGATGCCTCCAAAATTGTGCAAGGAAAAAGAGAGAACTGCTCACAAGCCTAGACTGAAGGTCAGACCAAGCATGGATGTTTTGGGAACAATTTTCCAGCAGGGTACCAGGAACAAGCAACTGGTTTGAGAGGGTGCTGAGCAAGGGTGGTCTTCCACAGTTAGGAGCTGAAACTTGCCTCTTGTGTCAAGTACGTTGGTGGGGCCATATGTGTGCCACATGCATGTGTGCTAAGCCACGTGTTCTGTGGATGGCCTGCAGGGATCAGGAACAAATCCTTCTCCTTTGCTATAAACTTTGGCAGCCGAGTTGTTGGGTTATTTCTGATCCCTCCGCGGGCTGCTGCGGTTGGAGATGGAACACAGGGCACTCTTTTCAGTGACGTTCAAGCAATTTAGGCATCACTGCTCGGGCTGGGGTTTTCAACTAATCACTAGGCTTGGGCTTAAGGGAACTTCTCCAGGCCAGAGGAGCAGGGAGGGGACATGGATGATGGCCCACACCCAGCACACATCTTGCCCAGTCTCACAAGGACCAGTTCAAGGACCACAAGGTGCTCAGAATTTGTGATGGCTTGTGCTGGGGCAAGGGGTGAGGCTGATGCTTAGCCTTGAGGCTAACTCAAGCACTTCATTTCCAGCAAGGTGGGGGGTGGGGGAGGAATTTGGGACCACGGTAAGAGTTTCAGCAAACACACCCCTGCTTCCAAGGGTGGTGGTGGTGGGTGCACAAAGTCTGCCCCAAATCAAGCTTTTCCCCCTTCTTGGCTGCATTCCTCCTGCGAGGCTCTATCTTTTGGCCAGTGAAGTCCTACACAGGAGCGAGTGGAGCCCTGAAGCTGGCCCAGGAGCAGGCAGAGCGGCCCAGGGCTCGTGGCCGTGCCAGCTCAGCCCTGACCACCGTGCAAGAGCGTGTTCCCAGCAGCGCTAATCCAATTACCAAACAAACTCACTTCCTTCATTATCGGGGCCGGCGGCATGCTAAAGCGGCTTGGCGATTATGGAGGGCTTAGCAAGGGACCAGGGATCAGGCTGGATGAATGACAGAGCTGTTTCGTTTGCAGGGAGGAAGGACAGAGAACAGAGGCAGGCGGGAGGACGCGGGGGGATTGCTGGGACAAGCGGATTGGGAATCGCTACGGACAAAGGTCTCTGGTCAGCCTTCGTGCTCCCAATGGGGTTAACCTCAAGGCAGCCACATCAGGTTGCTCAGGCCCTTCTCCATCCCGGGGATTAGCCTTCTCATGAATGGGGATCCCTGTCACCTCGCTAGCCCTGTCACATGGCTGCTCCCCCTCTCCCCCCCTACTTATTTCCAAACAACACACATTTCAGTCAGGTGAGAGCAAAAGGTAGCACTAAAATACCCTTGGCAAGAGAAATTCAATCCAAATTTCCTGGGGAGCTGCTGATCAGCTCCCATCACAAACAGAGGATGCAATGCACCAGCCAGACCCCACTTTCTGCGGGAATGAGACCTCCCCAGGTCCAAAGAGGACACCAGACCTGCTTGGATCACCATTTGAGATCACATCCCACTCCTGACCCGATGTCAGGCTGTGGGCTGGTGCTTCGCTACGGCTCTGCATCCTGCACCCTGCTCCTACAGCTTTCTCGTTGAGCCTTCTCCACCACGTGGAGCCGGAGGCTCTGTTGGGCTGGAGGCATTGCTCACAGGTCACAGTGAATTTACAGCTCTATTCATTATGGTGTCCAGTTCCTCCTGGTAGCACTATATGAGGGGGGAAAAAAAAAACCCAAGTGGGCTTAGGGCAGCTCTGCTTCACTCCAAAAAAAGCCCTTCTTCACTCTGGTCAATGCTTGGAGCAGGAGAGTGGACTAAAGACCTCCTGAGGTCCCTTCCAACCCAAGTTACGGTATGAGTGTAGCCAGCAGGTCAAAGAAAGTGGTTATTTCCCTTTATTTGGCATTAGTGAGGCCACATCTGGATACTGTGCCCTGTTTCGGATCCCAAGTACAAGGAGAGAGTCCTGCAGAGGGTCACTAGGATGGTGAGGGCCCAGAGAACACGTCGTACAAGGTGGCTGAGGAGTTGGGTGCCTTTAGCCTGGAGATGAAAGGGCTTGAGGAGGGATGTAAATGCCACAGGGAATATTGAGAGCTGCTTAGCTGAAGCACTTGGGCACAAAGCCCAGCTCCAGAGCAGTTCTGCTGGTCTGGTGAATACTTCTTGTGGGGCAGGGGCAGGGGGTGGGGGGGCTGGTTCCATGCACAGAGGTCTCACACCCCTCAGTGTTCAGCAGGGATGGTCCTGGGATGGAGCCAGGCTGCTTGGGCAAGGAGGAGATGCTCCTGTGCCTTTGCTCCCCGGCTGCACCGACCCGAGAAGCCTCTGCTTTGCCATCCACAGCCAGGAAGAACACGGAGTATCCCCCGGGATGAGCTGCGCACTTGGAGCCGTCAGGGACCAGCGGGGCTGCTGAAGGGCCCTCAAAACCTTTGGAAGGCAACAAGGGCAACCCAAGAGCATCTCAGCAGATTCCTGCATCTCCAACCCTTTTCTGCAAGCTCCGGTGTGGCACCTCTGGAGAGAAAAACGCTCCAGCCACAATTGTCTCAGTCCCCACCACCTCACAAGATGCCTCCCTGGGATGGAGAAGCAGCCGTGGAGCTGGCAGCAGGAGGCTGTAAGGAGACACCAGGCGCCCCATGAGCTGAAACTGCTGCCTTTTAAGGAGCGGCAGCAGCCAAGGCATCCTGGAACAAACCCACACAGTTTCTGCAGGCTCCCAACCCCGGCCTGCACTCAGGGACCACGCTGGCCGAGCCTGACGGTCCCCACAGGACCTCAAAGCCATGACGGGCAGCCAGGAGAGCAACCCCCCTCAGCTACAAATGGAGCCCCCCGAAAGGTAGAGCAGGGCTCCTGCGGCGGCTGCAGCAGGGTCCCTGCAGCCCTATCCGTCACCTCTGCCCCATCCCATCCCCCCCCCACTGCCAAAAACCTGCAGGAACTAGCTCCTTCCCAGGATCAGGCAGCGAGGAGGATGATGCTTTTCCACAAAGCCTTCACCAAACCGCTGCCAACACATCCCACCAACGCCCTGAGCGCTTTGCTCCACTGGTGCAAAAGGTTCTTTGCTGGTCCAGCAGCGAATTTGCAGCCGCCATCCCCTCTGCTGGACACAGCAGGAACCCCGGGGAGCAGAGGGATGAGGGGACACGCCGCAGGGCAGCAACAGCGAGACTGAGCTTAGTCCGAAGCACAGATGGAGGAAACGTACGTGCGTGGGTATACAGGAGTAAGCAACATCAGGAACAAGGTTAAACGGCAAGATATGCATTAAATCATTAAATGCTACAGAGCACCAGATGTATCTTCAGCCAAAGGAAGAGAAGGAGCAAGCTGGCCTGAAGACTAGGTGTCAGGAAGACAAAGAACAGGACTGGAGCCACTAAATACCCAGAGGAAGAGAACAGATCTGTGAAATTTAGGGATTTTGCCTACGTCTTACAAGGGGTGAAGGAAAACGGGGAGGCAAAATATCCCAAAAAGAGCACCCCTTCTGCAGGGAGTAACAGGCAAGTCCAAAATCAGCTCATCGCTGCCTGCAAAGGGTCCCAAAGACACAACAAGGACGTGACCATCGGCATCCCTTGTCCCTCGTGTCTCAGACGAGTGAGCTGGCTGGACCACTTGGCCATATGGGTCTCGGTGTGTGCAAGAGCAGAGGAAAAATCAATATGCTTAGAGCTTTCATGTAATAAAATCCCCTTCCCCGCCACTTTGCCACACCAAAACCCCCCCGACGGAGCAGGAGGCAACCACGCACCCCTCTATTAGGCAGTGCTGCTGCACACGTGGCCATGACTGGTCACTATTTACATTTGGCAAAGGACGGCAGCGAGTACCAAGCACCCATGAGGGTGGGGGCCACCGCTGGCCTGGCCCCCCTCTCCCTGTGCCTCGCTAGCCCCAGGCAGGCCCCACTTGCTCCCTCCGCCAGCCTCCTGGCCTGCGGGCAGAGCCAGCACCCCCTCAGAGGCACCTCAGGCCCATTCATGGATGATTTCTCCCCCTTTTCCCATATTTCGCCTCCCCCCCGGGCCTCTCCAAGGCCCCAGCTCCAGTTCTTGCGTCCCGAGCTCTGCCCGGAGGCAGGCGAGGGCAGGGGGCAGCCAGCAGCCATCCAGCCCCGCTCAGCTCCTCGGGTGGGGGGAGGTCCCCCCAGGATCCCTCCCCTCGAGAGATCGGGACGAGGGGTCCAGCTGCAGCAAACCCCAGCAGCGCTGGCCATGCCCAGCGACCCGCTTGCCGATCCGGAGCCCGTCCTTGGCCCCGCGGATGGGCCAGTTTGGGGTGCACCCGGCCTTGAGCCTGGCTCGTGGTGGGTGAGGACTATAGGGTACGGATGGCCACCGGGTAAAGCAAGGACATGTGCTCGGCCCCCTTGATGGGCAGCTTGCGGCTGGCGTAGTGATGGATGATCTCGGGCACGCTGTCGAAGGGCGGGCTGTGCTGACCCAGCACGTACTTGTTCTCCTGCGTCCGGGACAGTTTCATGTGCATGAAGCCCTGGCTGCTCCTGCAAGGAGAGATGGAGGCAGGGTTAGGGGGCCAGTCTCTTAGCACGCACACAACCCCCTCCCCGAGACCCACAGCCTGCCCCTACAGATTGCAGGGGGACACGATGCTGTGGCCTCCTGTCCCCAGCCATGGCCCTGCATGCACCGTCCTGCTCTTGGCCAACTCCAGACAAAATCCACTGCCCGCTGGAGGGATGCATGGGATGTATGTGGTGGTGTGCTCTCTCCCTTCTGTGCTTCCACCCCCTGCCCCCAGCTCCTGCTCAAGCCATAACCATCCGTGGGAGCTGCCATGGGTTGCACCTGGGCTTTGCGGGACACCTGGCAAGGAGAACAGGGACCTAGATATTTCCTTCCCATGCAAATATGGTCAATTATCTCACTCTGTAAATAGCGGGCAGCACGAGAGCCCTTTGAGCTCTCCTGTGTGGCAGCAGCTGCACGCCAGGATCTCCCCAGGAGTGGGATCGCTCGCTTAGGGTTCTACTTCTCGACGTTGAGAGATTCCTCACCACAACAGATCCTCGGTAAAGTGACTAACAGCACGCTAAAACTTTGAAACCTTAGCTTAAGCAATACAAAGGATTGATTGCATTTATATAATCCTTTCGACATATACCATTGACCAAGTCTGGGAGTAGGACTGGGTCTCTGAGGAGGAGCTTGGGAAGCCAGGGGGTCCTTTCTGAACCTCCTGACTCCAGGGGAGGGTCTCCCCAAGGGCTCTGCCTGATCCTGTCCTCTGTGCAGTAGATGACCAAGCGTGCCTCACCTTCTCGAATCCTGTTAACCAGCACATTCACTACTAACCTCATTCTGCCACCCTTTTGTACTAATAAATATTTCACCATTACTCTCTTACAGGTGGAGGTAGTTAATCACTCCGCCCACAACATGGTGGCCACGCTGTGCCATGTGTCCGTCCCCCCCAGCCAGGAGCATGGCCACGCAGTGCGGTCATGCCAGAGGGGTCTGTCTGGGGACAAGGACAGTGCCTGTAGACACAGGGGTGCATGCAGGGTGGTGGTGGGGTGGCACAGCCCGGGCAGGGGCAGAAGGGGCTCTCAGGGTGGTGTGGGGGCTGCTGTTTTTGCCCCTTGCACGTGGCAAAAGCCCCTTTTCCAGCTGCCCAGCTTGCCCGGGGCGGGGGTTTCAACGTACACCTCCCCAGCCTCGGCTCGCAGCCCGCTTCTCCCCTCACCCCCCCTTCCACCCGCACACCAACGATGCTCTGGGCTCCATAAAACCCGCTCAGCGTAGCGAGGCCATTTCCCGGCACAGCACGGGCACCGAGCCACGCCGAGGCTGCACAGGCAGATCCTGCCACGAGCGCTGATTCCAAGTGACGGGCTAATGGCCCTGTTGCTATTAATTTGCGTCTCCGAGGAGAGCCACAGCCTGTCTGCAGCGTCTGGAATGCACATTAACGGCAAAATATTGATGACTTAAAAGCAGACAGGACCTCATCAGCAATGCTGAGGCCGCTTCCAGCGCTGCGCAGGCCGGTCCCATCCCCCCGGCTGGAGACGGTGCCCGTAATGGACAGCCCGGGCTGCATTAGCAAAATGGGTCTGAAATCCATTTAAGCATCCAGAGGCAAGGAAGGAGCCGGTTCCCCCAGGGGAAAGCTGTGGCTCTTGGCCCCGTAGCCAAGGGGACGAGGGAAAAACGATAGCCAGCTACATCCCGTGTCCCAGGGCGCAGGGAAGAGCACCCTGCACAGCACCTCGTGAAGGTGCAAGGGTTTGTGTTGCACGCACACACGGCGGCACGGCCAACGGGTGCTGGCTTGCAGAGACCCAGCCCTTGGCTAGTGGCTGGCAGGGAGAGATGCACAGGAGCCCGCTGTAGCATCAGCGCTGGCCCAGAGCCAGAGCGCTGCCACACGAGTCCACGGAGACCCGGGAGGAGGGAGAGAGAGATGATGCTGATCCCCATGGAGAGGTGAGGCTGGTTGCATGGAGGATTGGTGTTTGGCCCCAGTCGCTCCATGGGTCTTCGTCACAAGCTCAGGGACGTGACGGAGAGATCGGACACCTGGAGAGATGCCTGAGGGAGCACTCTGCAAGCCCAACAGCGGGGACAGGAGGAGGACATGGGGCAGGTGCTGCTCCTGCTGAGCACCTCACAGCTGTGAGGAATCACAGAATCACAGAACATCAGGGACTGGAAGGGACAGGCCACTCTCATGGGGGCACAAGCCAGGAGGGACTCATCCGCAGAGCGTTTGAGGCAATGACATCCCTGGAAACATTCCAGGCCAGGCTGGATGGGGCTCTGAGCAAGCTGGTCTAGTTGAAGATGTCCCTGCCCACGGCAGGGGGAGTGGACTAGATAGCTTTAAAGGTCCCTTTCTAAACTCAAAACTATTCTAGGATTATATGACTCTACAACTTTGTCCAAAACAGGCAACGTGAGGCTGCCTCGCCTGGACCAGACAGGGTTAAATCCTTCTGGCTACCTGACACGCTTCACTTCGGGTACAGCCTTCTCCTGCTGCTCTCCCCTTGTGCATATTTTCCTTTAAAGCGGCACAAAAGGGCTCTAGGTCAGCACTGGAGCTCTCTTTCAAACTATCTCCTCAGCTGTGCCTCCTTCTTCAAGGAAAAACAAAAAGAGAGAGATGCAGACAGCCAGCTCACAGCTATATAAAAAGCGTCCCAGGGGGTTTTCCTTGAAAAGGCTCTAGAGAGGAAGGCAAGAGAGTAAAAAACCCGTTCCCGAGGATGTGGGCTCTCTCCAAGAGAGGCACAGTGGACAGGCAGTGCCCGAGCAGCTCCTGGATGGGCTGCAGTCTCCCCTGGGGAGGTGGCACGCTGCTGCAAGGCCATGTCCCAGCCGCACATGATGTTTGAGAAGAAGATTTGGCCATTTTTGCCAGGAGGGACAGCAAGAAGCAAGGGAGGGAAAAACAAACAAACAAACAAAAAAAAGGCTGAGAAATGCTTTTCATGGTGACTGGCCTGCACAGAGCTGATAGAAAGGGACACCCGCGGTGGCGAGGGAGGAAGCCCCATCCACAACCCCACCACCGCCTTTCCCAAGGCTCTCCAACAACACCCGCTGGCTAATGCCTCCCACCCAATAGGTGATGGCTGAGAAGACCTCTCGCAGCCTCAAGTATGGCTCATTGACCAGAAAAAGCTGTTGTTTCAACACTGCTCACCAAGCCAGGATGAGGGAAAAAAAAAAACCTGAGAAAATTAAAATGAAAATTAAGGAGATTTTCCTGAAAGGCTTGTTGTCTGATCTAAAAGCTGTAAGTGGAGAAGGAAAAAAGTATTTTCAGGTAAAGATCTGTCCTGGCTTGATGTTGAAGGCAGAAAAAGGTTTAAAGAAAAACATATATATATAGATAGATAGATAGAGAGAGAGAGAGAGAGAGAGAGATGGAGCAATCTAATTCACAATTGTGTCCCTGTGAAATAAACGGGAAAGGCTGGAACCACCAGGGAGCAATGCAGGTACAGAAACCCCCGGGGAAATTTATATTCTGAGAACAGGGTAGGGATATGTGGCACGTTGTTAGACAAGATGACTAAAGTGCTCAATAAATACTCTTTTTTTTTTTCTTCCTTTCTCTTTTTCCCACATCCACCAGGATCAGAGGAGATATACCCATCCAGCAGGAGGGCAAGAAGGTATTCACTAATCCTTCATCACCTTCAGGACACTAACAGCTTGGATGTTGTGGGTCCAGGCTGCCCCAAGAGTCCCGAAAGAGCTGGATGAGGAGCTATGGGCAGCTTCTCCCTGGCAGGACACCTGGTGATGTTTTGCACAGTTTTGTCACTAAGGGAATCTGGAAAACCTGGGGAGGATGCAAAGATCTGCCCTCCCCACCCCAAAAAAAAACCCTCAGAACCCAAGCAGAAACCAAGCTGTGCTGTGGGGATGAGGTTTTCCTGCTGGGAAAACAAAGCAACCTTCTTTATGGCATAGATGAGCAAGGGCTTCCACACGGTTAGGTGGGTTGGAGAGGTGGGGATGGGTACCCGCGTCTCCATCAACAACAGGATCACACAAACATGAAACTAAGCTAAAAAACAAAATCAAAAACAAAAACAAAGGGTAACAAGAAGCCAGAGCTGGAAGCTGTAACCAGACACATTCAGGTGAGCCGTGAGGCACGTCGTCTGACCCGTCTGAGGGACTGCCAAGGGAAGGAGCAGCGTGACTCCCCATCTACCAGCCTTCCCGAGCCATACTTTTGCCAAGACCACAAAGCAGGAGGCTGCGCCCCACTCCAGGGAGGCACAGACTTCGCATTCCAGCCACTTCTGACACACACACACACACACCCCTGTCCCCGTGGTCACCTCAGGGTTACGCCACCCACAGGGGGCACACATCCCTGTGGGGCACTCATTGGGGAGGGTGTCACCCATGGCACGGCGGCCCTCCCCCTCACCAGCCAGCCCCGTCTGGGGTCACTCACTTCAAGGAGAGGGAGAAGTCGTTCTTGCTGGTCTCGCTGTTGCGCACCAAGTAGCTGGCCTCCTTGCAGAGCCTCAGCAACGTCTCGGCGTCCGTCCGGCTGATGGCCCCGTGGTACCAGCTGGAGATGGGAGAGGGATGGGCAGTGCCAGGTAGAAGGTGGAGACTCCAGGCAGGAACTGCCTTCTGGGCAGCAGCAATGCCAGCAACCCCCCAGCACACAACCTCCCAAGGGGACAAGGAGCCACCTCCAGGGAGAGGGAGGCGGGCGGCACTTTTCAGGGTTGGGGGACAAGGGGCAGGATTCCCACCAGGAGCACGGGGTTGGGGGTGGGGGTGGATAGGGGTGTTGCAGAGGGCACACGGGAACACCGCGACTGCGAGACGGGCAGTGGGGACAAGCAGGCAGAAACGCAGGGCCAGGGAAGAAGTGAAGCAGCAGGTTTGCTCCAGAGCTCCTCATGGCATCCCGCAGGGACACTGGCGCAGGCTCGGGGCAGGCAGGACTCACCACTGGCTCTCCAGAGGCAGGGCAGGATCAATCCTCTCGCCGAGGAAGGGGCCAGGCTCGGGGATCAGCGTCTTCGTGCTCTTGAGGCTGCTGGAGCCATGTCTGAGGGCAGCCCTGGCCTTCTCCTCCCTGCAGGGCGAGGTGCGGCTGTACCCCAGCCCCTCCGATGGACCTGCAGGACAAACACACGTTGCAGCCAGCAGTGGGGACAGGCGAGGATCCCAGCTTTATCCCCCCCTGCCATCCCGCAGAAAGAACCAGAGCCACGTCACGTCACGTTGGGTCCCCTCGTGCCACCCTGTCTCCTGCCCTAAGCAAGGGCAGGGTGGCTCTCGGGCTGCTGCTCACTGCGGTGCCCCAGTATAGGTAAGGTTGGGTCCCCACCACGGCAGGGCTGGGGTCCTCTCCATGCCCAAGCCCCTGGAAATATTTTTTCCAGGCAGGTTTCAAAAGCTGGGAGAGGTTTAACTAATGCAAGCTGAGATGCAGCAGCTGTGGCACAAGAGTTAAGCGAGAAGCAGCATGGAGAGGTTCTCCACTCTTGGAAAAAAAAAAAAAAAAAAGAAATTAAGTTCAATTGAAAAAAAAATAAATTAGAGGAGGGCATAGATAGAGAGGGAGCAGTCAGTTTGGAAACGCATTTCTGTTGGCACATGTAAACCTCCTGGGGTGAAAAAAAATAAATAAATAACGCCCCGGGGTGGGAAGGGGACGTTTCAAAACGTGAGGTGCCTCCTCCTCCTCCTGGATGCAGCTGCCTGCCCAGCACCAGCCCAGCCACAGTCCCCTCACACCAACAAAAGCGCGGTTGGGCCCAGTACGTGCCGCCGGGTGAGCGGCAGGGGATTAACCGGGACATGCCCCAGGGACCTGACCTCCTGCCAACTGTTATTTCCGCGCGGGATGATTTCGGCATTAACAATATTGTTTCTCCCTCCTCCAGAGGGTTCATTATGGCTCCCCTGCAACACAAGCCCCCGGCGCACAAATTGCTTATCGATCGGGCAGAGCTGCCTGGACGTGAGGATGACACCGAGGAGGTACAGTGGCCCCCCGAGGTGGCCATGCCTGGGCCAGGTAGCTTCCCCCTGACCATTCTCCCGGCTGCTAAAGGGGGAAAGAAGAATCACAGGGATTGGAAGGGACCTTGAAAGATAATCTAGCCCCATCCCCCTGCCAGAGCAGGAACACCCAGAGCAGGAGTCGGGGGGCAACGCTGAAGCCAGGCTGCTGCGCAGCAGAGGCAAGAAATACCCACGGAGGGATGTTTTCCTCTCTGGCAGGACATCCTCTAGGGCAGAGATTTGAGGGACACCTTGTCTGGGCCCTTTGCAGGTCTCCAGCCCCCTCAAGCCCCGAGGAGAGAAGGTGGCAGCCAGAGGGGAAACCCAGCCAAAATCATCTATAGCTTAGCGTGGCTTAAACCCCCCCCTCTCAAGAAGAAGGAGCACAGGGGAGGAGATGCCCAACATTAAGGCTCGACAAGCCCTGCTCCGGCAGCTTGTCAGCGGCCAGGCTCGCCCTTGTAGGTTAAAAGGCTTCAGTTTCAACTCATCACCTTAAAAAATTAGGGCCCTCGTTAAAAAGCCAGTCAATCAAAACACCGAGGTGTTTGCTGGCGGCACAAAGTCATCCTGTTAGAAGCTCAGCAGAAATGCATTGCACCTGTCAGAGAGAGGCAGAGGAATGTGCATGATTAAACAGGATATTAAAAACAAGCCCCTAGGAGTAAGGAGACATCCTTCAAGGAGTTCCAGTCACCCCCCAGACAGGGGAAGCAGAAAATAAGACAAAACTCTGGCAAGATTAACTTAATACAACAAAGCAAGTTGGGGAGGATGGAGGAGGGGGGAGGGAAAAGAGAGACTGTGTTGCTAAAACCAGGAAAAATGACAAACTGATATGTTCATCAGGAGCAGGATGCATGTCAGAGCAACTGCGGGGGTAATAAATGATGGGGGAAGAGAAAAGGCTGCACAGCACAGAAATTAATTTTTCTTGACACCTGCATTCGTTGTAGGAAGAGGATCGGGAAGTTTTCCCCCTGCCAGACCTTTCTTTTTTGGGGGCTGATCTCAGCCTGCAGCATCCCCGCGGGGTCGGAACAGACCCCAAGGCAGCGCCAGCGCAGCAGCCGCGTCGCTCTGGGATGTCCCTGTGATCGGCAGCGAAATCACAGAATCACAGCATGACGTGGGGATGGAAGGGACCTCTGGAGATCATCTCCTCCAACTGCCCCTGCCAAAGCAGGGCCACCCACAGCAGGTCCCACAAGAACATGTCCAAGTGGGGTTTGAATGTCTCTGGCGACAGAAACTCCCCCACCTCTCTGGGCAGCCTCTGCCAGGGCTCTGCCACCTTCACAGGACAGAAGTTCCTCCTCATGTTGAGATGGAACTTCTGATGTTCACATTTGTGCCCATTTTCTCTTGTCTTCTCACCAGCCATCACTGAAAAAAGCCTGGCCCCATCCTCTTCACACCCACCCTTGAAGTATTTATAGGTGTTGATCAGATTCCCCCTCAGCCTTCTCTTCTCCAGACTAAAAAGACCCAAGTCCCTCAGCTTGTAAAAGAGATGCCCCAGGTCCCTCATCATCTTTGTGGTTCTCTGATGTGCCCTCTCCAGGAGTTCCCTGTCCTTCTGGAACTGGGGAGCCCAGAACTGCACACAGGACTCGGGATGGGGCTTCCCATCACGTGCCACAGGCAGCCTCGTGCTTAGACCCACTCAAGAGGCAACAAAAGTCAATTTAATTTTTTTTTATTTTTTCCTTTAGGAAAGCTCTGCAGGGATCTGGGTAACTGCAGATAAGGAAATCAGACATCTGCACCTGGAAGGTCGCGGTGTCCACCGGGAGCAACATCAGCCAAGACCCAACCCCGAAAGCCTGGGTGGCTTTCGACAAAACCCTAATCCACCACAGCATCAGAGCACGGTCCTTCAAACGTTAATAAATGTAAGGGGTTAAGAGAGGAGCAGCGATACTTGGCTTTCATAAGGGAGGCTGCCAGCAGAGCCCAAGGGGGATTTACGTGGGGGCTCTGCCGCTCTGCGCACCCGAGGAGAGCTTCCCAACAAGGCAAACCTGAGATGTGTGCCGGGGAGATCCCGCTCTTTGGGATGGCAAATACACGAGTGAAGAACCCCAGAGGGACCTCCTGCCACTGAGTGGAGAGGTAATAAAGGGCGGAGGAAACGGAGCCACGCTAAATGACAAAGCAAGGCGCACGGGGGGGGGAAAAACCCAGCCTCAGTAGCAGGGGTCTCAATTAGCTGCTTCCGCGCCTGTAAGGGACCGGGGGCATTAAGTCGTAAGAAAACAGCAGCTAAATGCTCAGTTGTCGAGAAAACCGTAAAAAGCAGCCATTAAACCTGGGGAATTCGGAGGCAAAGAGGAAGAGAACAAAAGAGAAGGTCATAACTCCGCCACCGAATAATCTCCTGGTGCGACCAGACTGCGGCATGTGAAGAGGCGCCGTGGGGCTGGGGAAGGCACAGAAGAGGCAAGGACAAATGCCTGGCGTCTGGCACGGGACAAGCCAACGGGCCAGGAGGAGCTGGGGGAAGGTGGAGGAGGAGGGCGGATGTCTGGCAGCCAGCTCCGAGGTGTCACAGCACCTCAGCGCCGGTGGGGCAGCAAGGCAGGGTCGCGGTGAGCACCGGCTGCAGCCCTCCCCCACCCCCAGACACCCCGCTGTCTGTCATGCGAGACCCACCGTTGGCGTCTTCGTAGCCGGGCTGGCNGAAAGAAAGAAAGAAAGAAAGGGCTTAGAAAAAACAGTCAGCAACACCAGGCCCACAGAGAAGGAGAGCAGTTGTGGGCGGAAAGACCTGAGGGTTACATTCCCAGGAGCCCTACGCCAGCTCTTGGTCATCTCATCCCCTCCCCAGCATCGAGCAGGAACAGGCCTGACGTGGGGCACATGGCTGATGGAGAGACCCTGCTCCTGACCCATCTGCTTTCCCAGACGACCCTCTTTGCAAGAGGGGGAGCCTGCGATCACCCCCATCCAGCCGGGGGACTGTGGCCAAGCACCCCATTGCCATCTGTCCTGCCTGGGCATCCGTCTTTTCCCGGCTGCTTCCCAACCACCCCGCGGAGTCCACGTTCCTCCACCAGGAGCCAGTGAGTTGCTGCCTCGTGCCAGTACGGGCTGCCCATCAGCAGCGGTCTCACAGGCCTCCCAAAGTGGGAAAGGGCCAGCAGAGAGATCCCAGCATCGCAGGAGAGGAGAAAAATGCCCTGCAAGCCATGGGAGGACCTGCTCTGGGAGAGAACAGGCAGCAGGGTCCTCACGTGGCCCAGGACACGGCAACCTGACCGTCTTGGGACTCCGAGGAAGCCCGGAGCATCCACACGTGAGCCAGACCTGCGATCAATGCCGCCTCCATCCCGGGACATCGAACGAGGCGGCTCATCAGCCCTGACGCGGAGCACGGGCACCGCAGCACAAACCCCGCCTGGCAAGCCCACCACCGCGTTGTGTGACGGAGCCCAACAAGCCGAACCCTCAGCACAGCGTGGTCACCGGCACCGTCCCCGCCGAGTCGCAGCAGTACGAGTGCCACCCCGGGACACGAGTAGAGGCTGTGACATCAAGCCCAGTGCGCACATCTCCAGCTCACAGGGCCCAAAATCCAGAAGATGAACTGCTCCAAAGCCTGAACCCCCAACACCTTTCTCCACCAGCATCCCGGCACAGCGCCGACAACCGCTGGCTGCAGGGCAGGCACAGGCTGCTGCAATTAAAATGCATCCTAGACAAGAGCGTGGCAATTAGCCAGCGCTGACGGAGGAGCCAGCACTAATGCACAGCATGGATTTCCTCATTAACAAACACAAACACAATCGATCCTGCAGCACGGATAAATAGGTCAGGGGGCTGGATGACCACCTGGCCGAAGGCTCCTGGGGAAGCACCCGGCTTTCCTCTTGCCCTGAGGAAGGAAGGATCTGCTGGAGCCCACCAGGGTAGAGCCTCCCCACTGCAGTTCAGGGCTGCCCTGGAGGTTGTGATCAGTTATAGGTTGAGGGGGAGGAGGGGGAAAGAGGCAACGAGAGATGAGTGCCAGACAGGCTGCCAAGGCAGCTCCATCCGCCACTTTGCCCAGCACGAGCTGAAGAGAAACAGCCTCTGCCCCAAGCCAGGGAAATGCAGAAGCCAACACTACTGGCCCCCAAAGATGAAGGAACCCCAAGGAGGTGGCCTCCCCCCTCGTCCCCCAGCAAAAGGCACCACAGCATCAGTCGCTATACAGCTGCTCTTCATCCTGAATGGCTGTGCCCGTCACTCACCGGCAAAGGCTTTGGAGATCCNCCTGCTGCAGAGGGACAGAGGCACCAGCCTCACCGTCCGGGGGGCTTTCACGGCTGTCGAGCTGTCCCACCGGCGGTGGCCATGGCAGGTCTTTAATGACCTTGATTTCAACTGGATTGGGGG
>VXBJ01000116.1:322171-333940 GCA_013400055.1 Nycticryphes semicollaris | reverse complement strand
GGAGGAGAGGTGCCTGCGGTGGCATCGGGAGAGGGGCTACCGGGGGGGCTGCTAACGGCGTCGGAGGATTAAAGGGTCCCCTCGATGCCCGGAAACGAGCCCCGTGGGGGACCCGCGGGACCGATTGCTCCAGGCAGCGTAGACACCCATAAGAAACCCGGGGAGAGCAGGGGGGGAGCAGGGACAAGGCAGGGGAAGGTGCTGGGAGGTGGGGGGAGAGAAGGCTGAGCCTTGTCCTTTGCAAGGACAAACATGCAGAGCCCCGGGATGTGCAGGGCCAGGAGATGGGCTGGGGGACATTCCCCAGGGTGCAGCCCCCGCAGGGGTGGGCTTTTGCCGGTAAGGGGCCGGCGGTGACTGGTGAGCAGAGTGGGAAAGTGGCATTTGGGAGCAGCGTGTTGGAGCCGAGGCCATTGCCACGTCCCAGGTGGGACAACCTGCAATCCCAGTCACAAATACAGGTTGGGTGGAGAATGCCTGGAGAGCAGCCCTGAGGAGAAGGACTTGGGAGTGATGGTGGATGAGAAGTTCAACATGAGCCGGCAACGTGTGCTGGCAGCCCAGAAAACCAACCCCATCCTGGGCTGCATCAAGGGTGTCCAGCAGGTCGTGGGAGGTGATTCTGCCCCTCTACTCTACTCTGGTGAGACCCCACCTGGAGTCCTGTGTCCAGCTCTGGAGTCCTCAGCATAGAAGGGACATGAAGCTGCTGGAATGGGTCCGGCGGATGGCTGTAAAGATGCTGGGAGGGCTGGAGCCCCTCTGCTGTGAGGACAGGCTGAGGGAGCTGGGGTTGTTCAGCCTGGAGAGGAGAAGGCTCTGGGGAGACCTTAGAACCCTTTCTAGTATCTAAAGGGGCTACAAGATATATGCGGAGAGACTCTTTGTGAGGGGAATATAGTGATGAGGGATAACACTTTTAAACTGAAAGAGAGGAGATTTAGATGAGGTAATAATGAAGAAGTTCTTTGGTGTGAGGGTGGTGAGAGCCTGGCCCAGGTTGCCCAGAGAAGCTGTGGCTGCCCCATCCCTGGAGGGGTTCAAGGCCAGGCTGGATGGGGCTTGGAGCAACCTGCTCTGGTGGGGGATTGGAACTTGATGATCTTAAAGGTTCCTTCCAACTCTAACCATTCTATGACTGCAGCAACCAACAACGTGCTTACACACGTTCCAACTGTTCCCCCTGTGCACACCCCCATCACTGGCTCACCGACTGTTTCCCCCAGCCCTCCTAACCCCAGCAGCCGCTGTGCACCTCCATCCACCACACCTCAGCGTGCCCCGTTCACCGCAACACACTCCCATCCCTGCTCGCAGGCTGAACCCCCTGGAGGCCGGGGTCAACCATGCCTGAAAAAGCAGGGGACCAGGGGCAGAATACTCCAAAGGCGGGAGCAGTGTGAGGTGAAGCCGTGCAGAGGCGTGCAGTGAAGGGGGAGAGACACCACGCTGTGGCCCTGCCCGTCCCCTTGCCCCACTGTGGCAACAGAGGTTTGGATGGGGGCAGTCAGGGTGGCTGCTGCAAAGTGGGAGATGATGCCTGGAGAGACAACCTTCTCATGGTGGCCCTCCTTCTTTCCTTCCCGCCCCTGCACAGCGTGGGGCTGCCAAGGGGCTGAGCCCCCTACACCAGCAGCACGTGCTGAACACGTACCCAGTGAGGCCACCCAGCCCCAGATTTGCTGATTTCTTGTGTATGCACCCACCGCATCCTCCTGCCCGAGAAAACCACCACCACCACCACCCCCAGGTCTAACAAGGACATGGAGGGATCTTTCTTCCTAGGGATCAGCCAGCCATGGCACCCAGCAACCAGGTCTGGAAGCTTCAGAGCGTAGGAAATGCAAGGCATCGAGAGGAGAAAAAGTGTCTGCCAGGAAGAGCGTGAATACAAGGCAGGGTTTGAGGTCTAGCAGCAGACCTCGATCCCGTCAGATGGGGATGATGAGATTGTTGTTAAAATGTAGAAAAAGACGGAGGTTCTCAATAAATCTGTGTCTGCCCGGCATTTGGAAGGAAGCAGGACCTTCCGCTGATGGCACATGAGACATGAGAGTACTTCCCACCCTCTGTCAGTAACCAAGGAGGATGTTCAGCAACAGCTGTTGGAGATGGCTCTTGTTAAATCCTCAGGCCTAGAAAACACACGCTCAGCATCCCCCGAGAGGTGACCGAGGAGGGACTGAGCTCATGCTGGTGGGTTGGTTTTTGGTTTGGTTCCAGAGGAATTGCAGAGGTCCTTCCTTCACACCCTGTCCTGTCACATCCCTCCCATCGCTGTCGCCTTGGAGAGGCAGCTGCACGGGGGTCACGCTGGGGATGAAAGAGGGCCTGTGGTCTGAGCCCACCTAGGACCCCCACATCTCCTCATCATTTGCTGGGCCTGTTTCTGTTCCAAATTCCTCTTGAGGCCTTTTGATACCTGAGGTGCCTTTTGGCACCTGGCACAACGTAGCCCCGTTCTCTGATGCGTGCCCCGTGGGTCACCCCCTTCTCACCTGAGGCTTCAGCAGAGCCTAGAGGGGCATCTGGAAAAAGATCCCTGGACCCACCCGAGCCCTCAGATTTGAGCTTCCCCTGGATATCAGCTTCCCCTGGGCCAAACCACCCGGACAGCAACATGGGGCAGCAGGGGGAGGAGAACACAGGTGAAGGCAGCTGGGGTGGGAGCCCTTTTCGGGAGACTTCTTCGTGCTCGGGGAGCTTCGAAGGGGAGCCCGTAAGGAGACCACCTTACACCTTGCGTGGCTGAGCACAGGCATGGGCTGCTCCGATCTTTTTCTCTGCAGCCCTGGCGAGAGAGCTAGCGGCATCCCCCCCTTCACAGCAGCTCGCTTCGGGTTTGAAGGCGCAGCGACAGATTTCCGCGTTCGTGCCGCCAAAGCCCCGGCCCCATCTGCGTCTCACGCAGCAGCTGGTGTTGCTCCAATCCCCAACTGTTTACACCCCTCGTGTCTGATGCGCGGTGGGACCCGGGTGCGATGCCTGCACCGCAGAGACTGGCCCCCCGATGCCACAGCCGTGGCCGCGATGCCACTCCGCCCGCGCGCTGCCGCAGCCCCGGCGGATGGCCGTGACAGATGGCTGTCACCTAGCGTGGCTGGTGTAGGGGGCTGGCAGGGGACGCGGGGCGGGACTGGCAGACGGCCGAGGATCGGGGGAGCACACGCTTGCACCAGACTCCACGTCTTGGCTACGCTCTCCGGCAGCCGTGGTGGGGAGACCCCTCCTTCCCCTCGGTGGGATGTGAGGGCTGGGGGCTGCCCCCAGAGCCCCCGGAAAGGAGGGAAGGATGTTGGTGGAGATGCTGCGCACACGCAGCCCTCAGCAAAGAGGAGAACAACCCGTGGCTGCACACAAGAGATTTTTGACTCGCTCTCATGGACCATGGGAACAGAGGAGACAGGAGGCCATCTGCAGTGGCCTGCAAGGAGCCAGGGCTGGCCACTGGGAGCTCTGCTTCCCATCTCTGGAGGCTCCAGGAACCCTTCTCTGTCATCTCTGGGCTGGAGCTCACAGCACAGCCCTTCCTCTCGCCAAAGGCAGCAGTAGCTGCTGGCCTGGGTAAACACTTCCCAGGCAGGTCGGAGCATGCACCAGGAAGAAAAATCCAGACAACGTCTTCCGGGCTGCTGCCAGCCCTGCGGAGAGCTGTGTGCGTCCTCAGCCCTCTTCTTGGGGGTGAGGAGCTGCTGCAGTTACCCCGAGTGCTCTTTGTGTTCACCCTCAGGAGCCCCATTTGGCAGCCGGGAAAAGAACAGGACATGGGACCTTCCCAAGGTGTCGGAGGGCTCAGAATCCTCCCGGTAAACTTTCCCCTCCAGTTTAACCCCAGGTGGTCTGGACACAGCCCAGTGTCCCCCAAGCAGCAGTTTTTGGTGACTCGGAGGAGAAGGTCTCTGCTCCTGCATGCTCTTGAGGAGATGGTGGAAGACGATTCACCTGCGGGTGATCTGGGGGCTGAATTTAGCATTTGACACTTGCCAGCCTGTCACTGGAGTCAGGCACTGGGTCAACTGCTGTCCCTGATGCCAGCATCTCCCCTGGCTCATGGGGAAGCCTGCAGCCCCTGGTATCTCCAGGTACTTCTTCTGCAGCTTCAAATAAAAGCCATCCCCAGGAGCTCTGAGGAGCACTCTACGTAAGCCTTGCTGTGCAGAGCAGAAGGGACCGAGCAGATGTCACCTTAGTTGGGTGACACCCCAACCTCCCCTGAGGTCTGGGTACAGCAGAGGATGCGAGGACTGGAAGGCGGCAACTTTGACACCAAAAATGCTTCCCAGGAGGCAGCCAGGGAGTCCCAGACTGATAAACGACACATCTGTTCTCTGCAAATGAACAAAAATTGGCATAAGGAGTAGGAAACTGGCATCGTTAGGGGACAGATGGATAAATCTGACACGTTGGGAAAGAGTCGACACAGCTCTCTTAAAGCAAATTTCTTTTTTTTTTGTTTTTTGTTTTTTTTTTTCTTTCCCAAAGCTAGTGGCTTTCTTGGAAACAGCCAACAGGCACCTGCAGGTGATCCAGCTGAGAGAGGCCACCTGCACTGCCACAAGCAGATCCTTTGATGAGATGAGGTCAGTACAGAAGCGACAAAGCCCGCTAATAATATCGAATTATTCTGGATGCTGCGGATGAAGGCCAGGATTTGCAGGAGGCTGAGCCACTCGACGACGAAATGAGACAATAGCCAGTGTCAGGGAAGTGACACAGAGGGGGGAAACAAGCCCAGCCCTCACGTCTGAAGTGATGGGCTCTGAGACCAGGAGCTCTGACAGTGCGTGAAAACGTCCCCTCAGCACTCAGCAGAGGTCAAAGCTGCAAAACCTCGCTGCTAAAGCTGATAGGAAGGGTTAGGAGAAGAGAGAGACGACATCAGAGGTGCCGCTACTTCCTGATCAGTCCCGGGCCATGTGGTGGTGTCCAGGTCGCGTCCCCCCCATCCCAAAGACACAGTGAAGCTGGAAAATGCATAGAGAAGGGCAAGAGGAGGGTCCAGGGTTTCTGTGCATGGGGTGTGTGATGGACCAGGGCTCTTTGGCATGGAAAAGAGACAGCTGGGGTGACAGCGCAGAGCTCTCTGCGGCTGGGGAGGGTGGGGAGATACTGGTAGATCAAGGATAAACAGGACTCGGTGACAACTCGGTGCACAGCAGCCCTCCCTGCCATGGGCCGCTGCAGATGTATGTGGTTTAGGAACAAGACCAGACAAATCCACAGAAAGAAAACCATCACGCACCGCTAAATAGGTAAAGACTGGCACAAGGAGCCTTGCAGGCTGGAGAGCTGGGCGGAGAAGAACCTAATTAGGTTCAACAAGGGCAAATGTAGGGTCCTGCACTTGGGGAGGAAGAACCCCAGGCACCAATAGAGCTTAGGGGTGGATCTCCTGGAAAACACTTCTGAGGACAAGGACCTGGGAGTCCTGGTGAACAGCAAACTTTCCATGAGCCAGCAATATGCCCTTGTGGCCAAGAGGGCCAAGAAACCTGGGCTGTGTAGGGAAGAGTGTGGCCAGTAGGCCAAGGGAGGTCATTCTCCCCCTCTGCTCCCCACTGGTGAGGCCACGACTGGAATCCTGCCTCCAGTTCTGGGCTCCCCAGTTCAAAAGAGACAGGGAACAGAGGCTGCCCAGGGAGGGTGTGGAGTCCCCTTCTCTGGAGACCTTCAAGCCCCACCTGGATGCAGCCCTGAGTGATGTGCTCGGGGCAACCCTGCTCTGGCAGGGGAGTTGGACTGGATGATCTCTAGAAGTCCCTTCCAAATCTGACAATTCCCTGATTCCGTGCCCGGGGGAAAACGTTGCTACACATTTGCACCCAGGACACCATCGAAGACAGGGCAGTGGGCGAGATGGGCTGCTCTTGCCACAGGAGCTGCCCACGTGCAGGGGGACACTGCTCCCAGACACATCATGCAGGCAGCCTGCTTTTGCTTGCCCAAGCCATTCCCACACTGGAAGCATCCCTCTTCCAGCACCCCCTCGTCCCCACACCAAGCACATTCCCACCGGTCGTTCCGTAGCACTTAGGAACCTGTAACCTGCCTTCATCCCCTCCAGATGGAAGGAAACAGCAGGGAGCAGCCATGCCCAGCCATCCCAGCTTGCTCCCGGGTGCCCGGGGGGAGGTGGGGAGCTGCTTAGGGGGAAGGATGCTCTGCAGAAGATGCTCTGCAGTCCCCTCTCACCCCAGGCTGCTGCAGGGGTGGCAAGGGCCAAAGGCTGAGGTAAAGCAAGCCCACACCAGCCGCCATCCGTGATGTGACACGTTGCTCCCCCTGGAGTGCCACAAACCAGGATGTTTCTGCATCTACACTCACCCACGGGATGCAGCGCCGGGCTCTGGCAGCACGTTCAGGCCACTTGGACACTCTGTCCAGACAGAGGTGGGGGGGGAGACGGACATGCCCAACACCTGTGCCTTCACCAAATCGAGCAAATCCTTGCAGATGCACCTTTTAAATTTATTTATTTCAGCTCCGCGACCTGTCTGTCAAAAGAAATCTTTGCGGTGATCTGTTGCTTCGTTAACACCCGGCGAGGTGTGGGGAGCCGCGGGGGACTTCATTTCCACAAATCCGGGCGCGTCACCCTGGGAAGAGGCCAGCGAGAGAGCTGGGTGACAGGAGAAAAAAAAAAAACCAACCCAAAATCAAACAAAAAAACCCACACAAAAACCAAAAGGAAAACAAAAACCCTCCCTCTCCCCCCCTCCAGATGACTTCAGGACTGAAATGCTTCTTTCACCAAGAAACAAAAATACCCGCAAACCAACCCATTCCAGGTATGGATTTGAGGGAAATTTCCCAACAGCCGCTAATGTAAACTTTTCGGCATGGCTTATTTTTGTTGGGTTTTTTTGTTTCTTTGGGGTTTTGTTGTTTTTTTTTTTTCCATCAAATCATTTCGCAGGGGCTCAAGGCCCAGAGAGCTGAAGCACCACGTGCCGCCCCAGGGGACAGACGCTCTCTGCGGCTGCCGTCTGCGTTCCCCCAGAAAAACGAGCCTCATGGCAGGAAAACCCCGTGGCAGATGCCGGCTTGGTGGCAACGGCTATATTACACCACGCAAATCCCACGGCCTCATCCAGCCCCCAATTTCATGCTCTGCTCAGCCAGGTTGACGCTTTCAGGGCTCCAGCTGCAGCGCAAATTCAATCCCTTCCTTGCTGCCCCTCCGGTGGGAAGGGCAGGGAGGGCATCCTCAGGGTATTATTTGCCCCTAGCAGGGGGGATTCACCCTGCGAGGGCTCAGCAGCGTCCAGGTGGGATGAGATGCCCGGATTCCTCCTCCCAACGAACAAAGGAAGCGGGACCAGCTGGGAGAGCGTGAGTCTGAACTGGATAGCGAGTGGTAAAGTGGAATTGATCGGAGCCGCCTGCTCTCATCGATCTGCAGCAGAGCAAACTAAGGAGCTGGAGCATTTGCAGCTCAATCAGCGGGACGTGCCGGCTGGAGGCCTGTGCTCTGGGGCTGGCAGGGGACCTCTGTGCCCCAGGAAAGTGTTAATGGTGGGTTTGATTAATCCAGCTGCAATGGCCACGCTCAGCAGCTGAGTCCTTCTCCAGACAGGGTTTCACTGGCTTTTCATTGCCAAGGGGGTGTGAACCACCCCTGGCATCGCCATCCCTCCCCTGTATATCTCTTAATAGTGCCTGTCATCAACCATCAGGAAGATGGGCACGGGGANCGCAGGAGGCTCCGGCTCCTGGTGCAGACAAAGGCAGGAGAGAGAAAGAGAGCTCAGGCTGGTGGCTGGAGCCAGGCAGGGGACACACCAACCATGGGGCAAGCCTTTCTTACAGGGCTGTGGGGCAGCTGGCACTCCCTCCTCCCCACCCCCCAGCCACTCACCCCAACCCAGGATGCTTTTCTCACATCCCATCTTCAGCTGGATACCGGAGCCACAAGAAAAGAAGGGCTCAAGAGACTGCTCTAGACTTGGTGCTCCCTGGAGGTCAGACAGGAAAGGTGTGGTGAATCCCTGGCTCCATACATTTTGGGGACTATTTTCCTTGGTCTCTGAATGTTGGAGCCAGGCAAGACAGGTCATGAACCTCAACCAAGGAGAAAATCAGTCAGTTGTAGCCTGTGTGCCTGCCCCAGGTAGCCCTGGCAGCCTGGAAAATGTTCTTTGAAGTGGGCTTTAGAAGAATGAGGACCACCTCATGGCCTGTTGTGGGCTCATAAAGCTTCTCAAGAGCATCACAGCTGAACATTTGTGGCAAGAAATGCTTCAGCCCTTCTCCTTGGTGCATGTTGCATGATCTAGAAGAGGATGGGGAGGTGGGTGATGGGGACAGAGCTGTGTCAGTTTGCTTGCAACTGTCTAGGCCAGGCTGCATGGGGTTTTGAGCAACCTGCTCTAGTGGTTGAGACACTGGTCTAGACAGTTATCCCTGTCCATGGCAAGGGGGTTGGAACTTGATGATCTTTAAGGTCCTTTCCAACTCTAGCCCTTCTATGATTCTACATCTGCCAGCTCAGTTGTGCTGTCCTTTGCCCCCCACATCCCATCTAAACCTTCATCTCTAGAATTATCACAGCCCCAGGACACTTCCCTGTCCTGTTCTTGCTCCAGCATCCCACACTGGCCTCAGCAGTGCCTGTGGGTGTGGGAATATGGCATACTGGGCTAGGTGGTACAGCTCAGTGGGGTCACTCTGGTTTCCTTAGGAAGGAAGGTGGGCCTTCAGCGGCAGAGCAAATTGCAAGCTGAATGTATGGCCTCCAAATATCTGGAGAGGACCGTGCTGGCCTGGGTCAGCGCAAGGCTTGCTATCACCTGTGAAGCATGGAGTGCCTCCTTGCAAGAAGCTCTGGCATCTGTCTCACCTCCCTGGGCACCTTGGCTGCTCCTGGGGCAGTTCGGAGGATCTGAGACCAGAGCAGGACATGGTGGGGATTGCTCTGCCTCCTCCTGAGGCAGGGAAAGGAGGCCAGGGGCTGCCCTGGCAAGGAAGAGCTGGAGATGAACAGCTCAAGGGGCAGAGTAGCCGAGACAGACACGCAGTGATGAATTGCTCTTGTCCCCCATGCCAGCTGGGAGATTTATGTTTGTGCCACGGAGTGGCAACCTCTGGGCCCAGCAGGACCCTCTGCCTGGCTGGGACAGGGCCACCAACACCAGTGATGGGTGGCAGCAGCTTCATGCCTCCTCTTCCACACCCACCAGGCCCCTGCCACTTATCTCCAAGTCCACTCGCCACCTCCCTGCTCACTTCCATGTTTGGCTGACTCCTGCAGCGTTTATCTCAGCCATGCCCGTTCCAGCAGTTGAGATCATTGTTATTCTGCCGGCTTCCCCCTTCCAGAAGCGTCTGCCAAACATCCAAACACGAGTCCTGCTGCTTCCTCCCCCCTCCTCCTCCTTGAGGAGCCTGCGCCATGTACACCCTTGTGAGCAGCACCTGGCACGCACCACAGAATGACGGAAAGGTGGGGTTGGAAGACACCTCTGGAGATCATCTCCTCCAACCCTCCTGCCAGAGCAGGGTCACCCACAGCAGGTTGGACGGGAACACATCCAGGCGGGTTTTGAATGTCTCCAGAGAAGGAGACTCCACACCTTCTCTGGGCAGTCTCTCTGGCAGTTCCAGGGCTCTGGCACTTTCGAAGGAAAGGAGTTCCTCCTCAGGTTGAGATGGCTTTTCCTATGTTCCAGTTTGTGCCCATTGCCCCTTGTCCTGGTCACCGGGCACCACTGAGAAGACCCTGGCCCCATCTTCTTGCCACCCACTCTTTAGATATTGCCCAGCATCCATGAGATCCCCGCTCAAGTCTGATCTTCTTCAGCTGAACAGCCCCAGAGAAAGGCAGCAGTGGGGCAAGAGGGCAGCACCAGAAACCACAAAGACACCCAGATCATTCAGAGATACCAAAGACCCCCCTCCACCACTTCCTGGTCAGCTGGGTTTGATGTGGAGAGCACCTCCATCACAAAGGTTCCCACCATTGCTGAGAGACCAGCATGCACACAAGAGTGCCCAGGGCATGTCAAGAGCAAAGAGGCCAAGGGAAGAAAGAGGTGGGAATGGACCAAGGAGGGACACAAAAGGCTGTTCTGTCTTCCACCACCTCTCTGAGCTCTTTTGGGTTGGATATGAGCAAGATGAGAAGTTCAGGGTTGCAGGAATAACTACTTCACAGAGTAATCAAGGTGCGCAGGGCCATCCTCTGGTTTGTCCCAAGACTCGGGAAGGCTCCTGTAGATTTAGGATTCACCAGCTGCAGCAGATATACAAGGACGGTGTAGAATCATAGAATGGTTAGAGTTGGAAGGAACCTTTAAGATCATAGAGTTGCAACCCCCCTGCCCTGGGCAGGGACACCTCCCACCAGACCAGGTTGCTCCAAGCCCCATCCAGCCTGGCCTTGAAACCCCTCCAGGGATGGGGCAGCCACAGCTTCTCTGGGCAACCTGGGCCAGGCTCTCACCACCCTCACACCAAAGTTCTTCCTACTATCTAGTCTAAATCTCCCCTCTTTCCATTTAAAGCCATTACTCCTCATCCTATCACTACATTCCCCTCATAAAGAGTCCCTCCACAGCTCTCCTGTAGCTCCCATCAGATCCTGGAAGGCTGCTCTAAGATCTCCCTGGAGCCTTCTCTTCTCCAGGCTGAACAACCCCAGTTCCCTCAGCCTGTCCTCACAGCAGAGGTGCTCCAGCCCTCTGAGCATCTTCATGGCCCAAGAGCTCCACATCCTTCCTGTGTTGAGGACTCCAGAGCTGGACACAGCACTCCAGGTGGGGGTCTATGTCCTATGTCCCTATGTGTGGGGACATACCCCTGCCCAGCACGGGCAGCGCGGTGGCAGGAGACCTTTGCCTCTTCCAGCCCTGCCTCACAGGCAAGTGAAACACGTAGCAGTGCGTATATAAGATGCCATATATAGTGATGAGCTCGTTGCACAGGCAGGAGCGGAGATTTCAGTGCCCAGCTCTTCCCCTCTCTGACGCAGCACACAACCATGAGTCATCTGGGCCAGCCAAGTGCCTTGAAGTGCCACGATTGCCCTAAAAATATTTCTCACAAAGAAATCCTTTTGATCCCAGGTGTTCTGAATTCTTTGCATATCTGTGGAAAGGAAAAAAAAAATAATAAAAGAGCCTTTAATATTTGGAGTACTGTGAAAATCAGCAATGGTGGTGACAGCAGCCATTAACCATTAATGTGTCTTTCACCAGGAAGAGACGGGAACTGCTGCACAGCATCCCGACACTGTTTTGGGCCAGAAAGACACCTTCCTCCCCACGCCCCTGGCACCAGCCTGGTGTCCTGAGTCCGTACGGCTCGGGCACGGAGAAAAAAACCCTGGGGAGGGTGAGGGTGAGGGCTGGAAGCAGGGACAGGGTCACCATCACAGCCTGGAGCTGGCTCAGGGCTGGAAATGGAGGGTTCAGGGTGTGCTAAAATCATAGAATCATGGAATTGTCTAGGCTGGAAGGGACCTCTAAGATCATCAAGCCCAACCATCAACCTAACTGAGAAAAAAACAACAGCCCATCACTAAACCATGTCTCTAAGCTCTATGTCAACCCGTTTCTTGAATCCCTCCAGGGATGGTGCCTCATCCACCTCCCTGGGCAGCCCATCCCAAGGCTTAAGAACCCTTTCTGTGTAAACATTTTTCCTAATACCCATCCTAAACCTCCCCTGGTGCAACTTGAGGCCGTTTCCTCTTGTCCCATCGCCTGTGACCTGGGAGAAGAGACTGACCCCCTCCGTCTCTCTACACCCTCCTTTCAGGGAGCTGCAGAG
>VXBJ01000116.1:222228-319710 GCA_013400055.1 Nycticryphes semicollaris | reverse complement strand
GGACATGGGGCACCTTGGGGTGAGGGGGCTCATCAGCGGGGGAACCTGCCACCCCACTGACTGGCAGCCAAGGAGGCATCACCAAAACAAAAGACAGATGACCCAGGTGTGGGGGTCGCACTGGGGGGGACGGGACCGTGGAGGTGGCATCAGCCCAGGGGTCCTGGAGGACGCTGGGCCTGGGAGGGATGGGGAGAGATGGGAGCCCTTGGGCAATCCTAGAGCCCTAGGAGGCCCTGGAGGAGCCCCTGAATGCTGGAGGGAGGGGGGGGCTGGAGGGGTCATTGAGCCCAGAGGGGTCCTGGGGCAGTGTCCCTGAAATGGTGGTGGGCCTGGGGAGAGGGGTGGGGATGTCCTCCAGATCCCTGCCAGGGTCCTGGTGGGGGGTTCCCTGAGCCCCTGGAGGTGCTGGGGATGCTGGAGGCCCTGGAGGACGTCTGGGATCCTGGGTTCCAACCATGGTCGGGGTCCTGCCCTGTTGCTGAGGAACCATGAACCGATCCCAGGAAAACACTGGGGGCCAGAACACCTCAGTGGTCCTCCTTGCTGGCTCCACTGGCTCGTGGAGCCCACCGTCACCTTTAGCCTGAGGTCCCATGTTGAGGGGGATGTTCTCCAAATTTCCACTCATTTCATTTGGGTCTGGGTCGCTCCCTTCAGTCGACCCTAATTCTTGGACTGCAGGAAGCAGGCGGTGACCCTGCCATCTCCATCTTGTCCATGAGGACCTCTGCGACTCTCCTCCAGAGCAAGAACAACTCCTTACTCCCTCTGTCCTCACACAGAACTGCTCCTACGGCCGATCGCTGCCTTCTCTGCTCTTCCCTCGTCCTTTTCCAGGTAGAGGAACTGGGAGAGCGTCCAAATGGGATGCTCAAGGGTTCATGCCCCGGCATAACACTGGTTCTTCTGGTTTTGCTGGACCAGTTCTCCCAGTATGATCTTCCTTTAGGACCATGCAAACTACCGCTTATTCCTACCCACCCCTCCTGCGCTGTCCTACTTATCAGCCTGAAAGGACCTTCTTTCTTATCATACTCGGTTGCACCACCCCAGCTCTCAAGGAGACATGCAGGCAGATTTATTTTTTGCAAAATCTGACTTGCAAAGGGGCTCATGGAGGCTGGTGGCCACTGCCACCAGCTTGGAGGAGGGGCACCAGCTCTTCCTGCTGCGTCTAATCCTCTCCTGTAATTCCTTGGAAGCACAGAAGAGCACAGACCTTCCCAAATTACAGGAGAGCAAGGAAGTCAGCACACCAGCCCCATGGCTTGAGGAACCCGTGGGGTGGTCCCTTGATGTGCGGGTGCAGGAACTGCTCTGAATCCCTTCTGCAAAGGGCATTCTCCTCTCGGAGACCCCAAATTGAAAATCAGGGCTGGACTTTCATCCTTCTTAAAGCTGATCCCCTCCTTCTCTTCCCAGCCAGCGTTGGTCCCTCGCAGTGCTGTGTCTCTAATGCGTTGAAGCTGCGGTGCTTCTGGAGATGGAAGACAACCGGATAACCCTGGACAGCCTTGAGAAGGGCACAGACAACCCAGCTTTCAGCTCCCTGGTAAGTCCTCCCTTCCTCTCCGGCCAGGGTACAGGAGCTGCTCAGTGTGCTCCTGCTAACAATGTTTTCCAGGGGGAGGAGAGACTTGATGAGGAACATGACGGTCCACGTGTTGAGAGCAAGGAGGAGAAGAGAGGAGAAAGGAAAGGGAGATTCTCCTCCTGCTGCAGGTAGGGTAACCCCTGGAGATGTGTGTATGTACGGTATTCCCAGTGGTCGTAGCAAGTCTGCAGTCCTTGGGCCAGTGTTTCTCCTGGAGACAAGCCAGGGCTGCAAGTACCCGATCTGGGGGCACAGGAGGGTCATATTGACCACAGAGGACACACAGTGCCTGATGGCTCCATATGGCTTTGTAGGGTGGCAGTGCCTGGTCTCTGTCTGTCCCCGAAGCAGCCACCCAGAGCAAGCTTCCGCTTGGGGTGACTGGGGTGCTGGGCCATGTGCCGTAACGGGCCAGCTTGCTCACCAGGGAGTGGACACCAGAGTGATAGAGGCCACAGCACACCTACACCACCCACTGCTATCACAGGCGTCCTCTGGTCATGACTCAGCTCCATGGGGTTGGGTTGGGATGGGTTGATCTTCAGGATCCACCTTCTGCACCTCTCACATCTCTGGCCTGTGACTCTTCCCAGGAAGGCTCTGCAGCCGGCATACAAGGCAAAGCACTTCTGCAAGGCTCATGCCAAGGTGTTGAAAATGGTTGTCCAGGTGCTTCTTGGAGTAGGTGAGGACTTCCCGCCACTGAGACCCCATCTCCACATCCCTTTGGATGGCCATGTCCTCAGACTCCAAGCACTGGCCACAGCCAGCAATGTGGAGGTTGCCAGCCCCACTGCCTTCCTCCTTCTCACCCCACCACTCCTGTCCATGAGTGCTACCTGCACCTCAATGTCCTGCCCTTTCTCCACCTACCCGAAGGGCCTGCTGTGACCCTTTTGCTTGCTCCATGTGCCCCCAGACAGCTGAGTTGCTGTCACCAGTGAGCCCGGCTAGAGTGGTGCACCCTAAATCCTCCCCACACACAGATGAGACCCTCAAGAGGAGCCAAGGAAGGACATTTGGAGGAAATGAGCCTCCTTGTTGGCCCCAGTTAGTGTTACAAATCCATGGTCCTACGGCCCTGACATTTCTGACCCCCAACATGCCTTCTCCAGCCTACTTGTGCTACTTCATTGCGGCCTGTTGGCTCAACTTTCACCGAGCCCTTGCCTTGGTCGTCATGACTGCTGTGGTTGTTGTCTTCACCTGCTGGAGCCTCTTGAAGAAGCAGTGTGGGGCAAAGGTATTGCTGCTCCTCAGCCCCCTTCAGAAATGCTTCCAAAAGTCCTGGCCGTGGCTGAAATGGTGAGTTGGGAAGAGGCAGGGCCACATCCCTCCCAGTGCCTGGTCCCCTCTCCCATGGCTGGTGGACCTGGGCTGGTGTACCTGACTGCGTTGGGCACTTGCCCTCGTGCCATGCAGGCACCTTCTGAGTGATAAGGCACGGCCCAACCTGGGAACCACTTAAAAGTCGTGTCAGAAATGTCTTGCTACTCCACCTCAGTAGCGTGATGGTGACTCAGACCCCTAGTTTGTGTCCGAGCCCCGGGTTTCATCAGATGTATGGACCTTACAGTGGCACCTCCTGCACAATTAGCTCCTGCCCTTCATGAGCTGCCCTCCCCATGAGGACATCCTCTCTGTGACAGTCTGGGATTTCCTTTGCAGGCTGGTGTGGGTGGCCCTCCTGGGAGGCCTGATCACCTGGCTGGCTTTGGACACCTCCAGAAATCCGGAGCAGCTCATCTCATTAGCTGGCTTCTGCTTTTTGGTGCTCTTCCTGTTTGCCTGCTCCAAGCACCACAGCGCAGTACGTGTCTCAGGTGTGGCTTGGCCATTGGTCCCCTCACAGGAGGTAGCCACCCAGTACTGGGAAACAAGTGCTCCCTCCCCACTGGCATCTCCAGATGGACCATCGGTGGAGCTCCCTGGAGGAAGCAGAAGCCCAGCAGGGGAACCTGGGCAGAGCTGGGCGCACCCTGGGGAGCTGAGACGGTCAGGTGGATGGAGCCCCAAAGCTACTTCCTTCCCACCGCTCAGCTCTGGGCTACCCCACAGTGCCATCACCCTCTTTTCCACCATGTCCCTCATAGTGGGTCAGACCCAGAGACCCAGCACCAGACCCTTGCCTGAGCATCAGGTGCCTGCGTGTAAAAGTTGGGCCTGAGGTTCAGGTGCCCTGGGTGGATTCGACAGGAATGCTTGAAGTCCCAGAGGCTTCCAGCCCAACCTGCTTAAATGTTTTGGGTGATCCCTCCAACCTCTTCCTCCAAAGGAAGGGGAAGTTTTGCTCTAGTGGGTCTGTACTACCTGCCAAACCACCAGAAGGTCTCTATGCTTGTCTTCTCCTAGGTAAGCCTGGCAGGTTATGTTCCACCAGCCAGTTCCTGCATCCCACTGACTCTTCTTCTACCATCACCAACCTATTTTTGTGGGGTTTTATGGCACTTTATTTATGAGCATCCCCATGACTGTCACCCAGGGCAGAGCGTGATGGTGTTTGCCACGTGCAGCTGTCAAAGGGGCGGGAAGCCAGAGAAGGAACTCTGTAGGCTTTGCTAACCTCTCAGTCCCCATTCTGCTCTTGGTCCCCAGGTGTCATGGAGAGCCGTTTTCTGGGGTCTTGGCTTGGAGTTCTTGTTCGGACTCTTCGTCCTCCGAACATCCCCTGGTGTCCAAGCTTTCCAGTGGCTGGGTGACCAAATCCAGGTACTGAGTCTGCTCACTCTCTCCTGTGCTTGCACTCTCCATGTAGCTCCCCTGGGATCAGCAAGAAGAGCAGGGGGTGGCAGAAAAGCTGCAAGGGCTGCAAGCTCACAAACAATTCTGGGGCGAGCTGGAGGAAAGCCAGCTCTGTCCTGGTTTTCTGAAGCAGCCCAGGACCTTTGGTGCGGGTCTCCCTCGCCGGCTGGGGCAGTGCCCCATGGCTCAGAGACCGCCCAGCAGCATCCCCAGCTTAGGTTTCACAAGGTCCTTCTCTGGTGGGGTAGCAAAGTGAGCTGGTGGGGCTGTGGGTACAGCCCCCTGTTAGGTTGAGGTGAGATGCCAGGGAAAGAGCTAACGGAGACCTCTGTCCTACCACGTAACTTCTCCACTTGCAGATCTTCCTGGGCTACACCAGAGCTGGCTCCAGCTTCGTCTTTGGGAACACGCTCATTGAAGAAGTCTTTGCCTTTCAGGTCAGCTTGGGGAACGGGGTATGGGAGGGAGAGGTTTCTTTCTGGCCTGGCTGCTTTGATGGGTCTTGGAGAGCACGGAGCTGCATGCAGCCAGCGTTGCCAGAGCAGAGTTCAACCATCTCAAGGATGGGTCTCCCTCAGCTTTGTACCCACCTGTAGACTTCCTCAGTGCCACAGGGGATTTGCATTGGCTCCTGTCCCTCCTTCCCATCTCCCTGGCCCAGAGTTGTGACATCCCGATAGCTTGGGCTGGTGATGCCAGCACCCTGCCATGCCCACCCAGCTCATGAGACAGAAGGGCTCGGTCCCCAAGTGCACTTAGATGTGCGGCTCGGCTCTCCTTTAACCCTGTGCCCTGGTGCCTTGCCTGCAGACTCTGCCCATCGTTGTTTTCTTCAGCTGTGTGATGTCCATCCTCTACTACCTCGGTGCCATGCAGTGGCTCATTGTCAAGGTAGGGCCTCACACCTGGCTCTGGGATGGTGGTGGAAAGGAGAAGAACCTGGTGTTCTCTGGCTACTTCATAGATCAGCTGAGGGACGTCTTGGGAAAACTGGGGTGGTCCCTATTTGGGGTGATTTGTCGTGTTAAAAGAACACACCCAAACCCCCTCTTCCTTGCACAGCCTCCTGAGACAGCTCAGCCCTGGGGGTGATGTTGCTACCTGGTTTGTGGGCGCTTCTCGAGATCACTTCTGTTGCAGCAGCCTGGAGGGCCAAACGGTGCCCTGCTTCATGGAGAGGGTGGCAGGGTGCCAGGAGCCTGTGTGAATGTGGTGGCCCTGTCTTTCCCCAGATCTCCTGGCTGCTTCAGGTGTCGATGGGCACCACTCCCACTGAAACGCTCAGTGTGGCAGGGAACATTTTTGTGGGACAGGTAAGGTCCTGGGCAGGAGATCCTGCTTCTCAACCCTTGCAGAGGAAGGGTCTTCTCCCTTCCCAGGAGACCTGTGGCCCTGTGTGGCCCTGCCTCAAGGACAAGAAGGTTTTCTCTCTTGCAGACGGAAGCCCCGCTGCTCATCCGCCCATACCTCGCAGACATGACCCGTTCCGAAATCCACGCTGTGATGACTGGTGGCTTTTCCACCATTGCAGGCAGCGTGATGGGTGCCTACATATCCTTTGGGGTGAGTGCATGAGCAGACACATGCCACGCACACGGTCCTGACGTGAAAGACCTGCCCTGAACTTGCAGGGGACAGAAGGCCCCCAGCAGGTGCCCCATGGACCCCTTCCATAGGTAGCGTGCCTGATGTCCAGCCTCACCTTGGCTGGTCTGGCCAAAACCCTGGAACCCTGCCAGGTAGAAGGCACTGCTGTGGGACCCTCACTGCATGTCCTTGCACAGCAAACAGGGCAAATCTCATCAAACCATGGGATAATTTAGCCTGGAAGGACCCTCTGGAATTCTCTGATCCACCCTCCTGCCCACATGAGGTGATAGCAAAGCCCAAGGGACTGCCCAAGGCCTTCTCTGGGTTGGTGGTGAACACCACCAAGGATGGAGATCTCCCCCCCCATCTCTCTGGTCCACCCCACAGGTGCCCCAGTCACAGGGAGCCATTTTTTCCCCTTACATCCAACTGGAATTTCCCCACTGAAGCTGTGTTGTTGCTTCTCACCCGTTCACTGGGGACCGCTGAGCAGCACCTTCGCTCCAACTCCCTTTTAAGTAGTTGGGAATAGCCACTACAACTGCCCCTTCCCATCACCCCACCACCCCCCCAAGCCCTCTTTTCTCCCAGCTGAACAAGCCCAGCTCCTCCAGCATCACCTTGGTGGTCCTGTGCCCTGGCCAACCCCACCACCACCACCACCACTCCAGGATGCCCACTCCAGTTCATCAGTGCCTCAGCCCCAGACACAGCATCCAAACGCGGCCTCATCAGCACAGTGTAATGGGGAATAAACCTTCCCCTCGACCTGCTGGCTGAGCTCCCGCTATTTAAACATTAATTAGTCTCCTTAAGTGGGGAACCAAGGGTGGAAGGTCAGAGAAATGAGAAGTTGCCACCCAGCGGGCAGGGGAGGGGTGAGATGGGGAGCGTGGCTCTTTGCCAGCAGGTGGAAGTCCGCAATGTTCCACAACCTATTGCTCCCACACTGATAAACAAAAAAAAACAAAACAAAAAGAAAGAGACAAGGAAGGGACAAGCATCATCACGGTGAGGTCAAGAGCGGGAGAGATTAACATCTCCCAGGCCGCCATCGCTGCGGCTCCAGCAATGCCTCCATCCAGGCGAGCTGCCCTATGTGCCTTGGCTGGCCAAGATGGGACAAACAGAGATGTTCTTCCCACCCCGAGCATCGCTGATGCCACCCACGTGCCAGGGTTGGCCTGGGGTGGCACGGAGGTGCCCGAGCCCACGCTCCGCTCATTTGCAGATAGACGCGGCATCGCTGATCGCTGCCTCCGTGATGGCTGCGCCCTGCGCCTTGGCCATGTCCAAACTCATCTACCCCGAAGTGGAAGAGTCCAAGTTCAAAGGCAAAGCAAGCATCCGCCTCGCCCGCGGGTGAGCGTGAGGAGCGGGATGGCGGAGCGGGGCTGGATGCGTCCTGCCGGCCTGGGGGAACCCTGGGGGCAATGGGCAACTTGGGGCCACAAGTGGACATTGCGAGTGGACTGAGGTTGGGACGACCTGCGGCGTGAGGACACCCGCGGAGTGTGGGCTGACCCCCTACCCCCCATGGGATGTGCGGCCACCTGAGCCCATCAAGGGTCTTTCTCCACGCAGGGAAGAGCAGAACATCCTGGAAGCTGCAAGCAACGGGGCTGCAGCCTCCGTGGGGCTCGTGGCCAACATTGCGGCCAACCTCATTGCCTTCTTGGCGGTGCTGGAGTTCATCAACGCTGCTTTGCGCTGGTTCGGAGAGATGGTGGACATTGAGGGGCTGTCCTTCCAGGTAACCAGCCCCATGGATTTCCCCACCTTCACCCGCTGCCCCAGGAGGCTGCCAAGACCCTTGCTGGGTGTTTGGCAAGTGCTGGTGGTGGGTGTCCAAGTCAGGGGGCTACGTAGACGGTCAGCTCTGAGTTGTTCCCTTCTGGGATGCTTTTCCCAGGTGATTTGCTCCTACGTCCTCATGCCCGTGGCCTTTCTCATGGGGGCAGACTGGGCAGACTCGCCGGTGGTGGCTGAGCTCCTGGGGATCAAGATCTTCCTGAACGAGTTTGTGGCATACCAGCAGCTGGCCACGTACAAGAAGAACCGTCTGTCGGGCCTGGAAGAGTGGGATGGGAGCCGGAAGCAGTGGATATCTGTGAGGGACACCTACCACCTTGCCGGGCACAGGGCAGGGAGGGAGCTGGCCAACATGGGGCACAGGACCTGGCNCGGGGTCGTTCTGAAGGAATCGGTGAAGCCCTGCCCCATTTATCCTTCTCCTTGGTGGGGCACATCATGGTGCTACGAGGCCCCCTGTCCCCCCAGCCCAGCCTCTCCCAGGGGCGAGGTGCCCACCACCTGCACCCTCGCTCCCAAAAACAGCCAAAGGAGAGAGGATTGGGGTGTGGGACTCATCTCCATCTGTGCTGGGAGCTACGACGTGGTGCTCAGCTCTGGGTGCTCCAGGGTTGGTGCTGGGCCAAGGTGACCACCCCTTGCCGCTGTCTCCCTCCAGGAGCGAGCCGAGAGCATCACCACCTTCGCGCTCTGCGGATTCGCCAACCTCAGCTCCATCGGGATCATGCTGGGAGGCCTGGGTGAGCGCAAACCTGCGACCAGCAGGCGCCTGGGCACCGTGCAGGGAGATCCTGGTCCCAGGGAGCCAAGGGCTCAGCTGGGGCAGGAGGAATTTGCTGTCCTCAGGCCTCCCGTGCTCGGCCTCTGCCAGCACACAAGATAAGGGGCAGGACTTGCCCGCGTCGTCGGGGTCGATTTTGCACCGCACCCGCGGGCAAGAGCACGTGCCTGTGCCACAAGCCCAGGTGCCACCCAGGCCATGGGACAAAGAGCAGAGAGTCCAGCGCTGAGGGTGCCGGCTGATGGTGACTGATGGGTGCAAGGGTGGGCAGGGTGCTCCACCAGCACTGTGCCGGCTGCTGGCTGGGTCACCCCGTAACCCCCGGACACTAGGGGCTGGGTGGGCCAGGGCACAGCAGGGCAGAGCTGGAGCAAGGCTCTGACTGGCCCCTGTCTCTGCTTTGCCCCACAGCCTCCATGGTCCCCCACCGCAAAGGCGACTTGGCCTCTGTTGTGCTGCGAGCCCTGCTCACCGGCATCTGCGTCTCCATGCTCAACGCCTGCCTGGCAGGTAGGTCCCAGCCTGCAGCCAGTGGGGCTGGAGAGAGCCCAGGAGGGACAGGCGAAGGGCTGGAGACCCCTATAGATGCAGATGCAGGGACAGGGAAGGCTGGGCTGTCCTCCCTGGAGCTCTGCCAGGGCCTGCAACCCCTCTGCTGAACCCCCACGGCTTCACCGGGCGCTCCTTAAGCCCAACAGTTCTGTTGGTGTCCCTCACCCACAGCTGGGCTGGGCTGGGGACATTTGGGACACTGCGAGGAGCTCCCTTGGGGCCACTGCTGCCACCGTCTTAGGGGTGAGGTGGGACGGCGCATGGGACCCACACACATAGTCCCAGGTGCAGGATTTGCAAGGAAGCGTGGTCGGGGTGTGGGATTTGGGAGTGGGATTGGGGCACAGGATGTGCCAGCACGCCTCAGGGTATGGGATTTGTAGGCACGGTCTCTTGAGAGCCCCAGCCAGGAGACTTTGTCCCCCCAGGTCTCCTTCACGTGCCGACGGAGCTGGGCGACTGCGTGACCTTCCTCAGCACCACCAACTTCAGCTCTACCAGCTACACCACGTACATGTGCTGCAAGCAGCTCTTTGCCAGGTGGGGATGAAGGAGCCGGAGGGTCCTGCCTCGGGGATGAGGGATGGTGGGACGGCGGCAGCTTGTCCTGACCCCGCTTCTCTCCTCCCAGCTCGGTGCTGGAGAATGGGACGCTCTCCTTCACGGGACCCTGGGCCAGCCAGGCGGACAGCGTGCTGTGCCTGACGCAGTGCTGCGGGCACTACAACCACACCTCCTGCGCGGGGACAATCTAGAAACCTGCAGGCAACTGCCCACAGCAGGGAAGGCGGCCTGGGAGCACCAGGGTCTACCCCAAAGGTAAAAAAAAAAACCAAACCCACACCACCAGAGACCCACGTATCCGGTCTTCTCCACTGGTGGGACGACGGGACAGCCCTGTGCACCTTGCACCAGCACCCTTAGGTGGTGGCCCCACAAGACACAAAAGGAACTGCTCCCAAATAAACCATGGAAATCCCCATGTGCCTGCCCTCAGCACCCCTGGGCCCGACCACAGCCATCCCACGGGGCACTTGGCTCGGGCTGCAGACCTCGCAAGCCCGGTGGCCAGCCTTAAGCTCCATCCCTGGCCACTCTCATCTCCCCGGCCGGGGTGCGGACACGGGTAGAGCTATTGGTTGAAGACATTTCCTTGCCCCGAACCCAAAGCCGCCCCATCCTGCCACGTGTTGGGGTGCATCCTTTCCTTAGGGACCACAGCGCCGGGCAACGAACAGGCCAGTCCTTCTCGCTTTATTGCACTCGAGAGCACCCATTCGCCAGCACGGCCATGGTATATACACTGGTATTTTACAATGACCTAACAACAAAGCACCAGGACTCCGGAGCACGCTGCATTCCCGGCCCGGTCCCTTCCCCTGCCACCATTTGAGACCTCCTGCTGGCACCTCCTCCGAAGCCCTTAGGGAAGGTGATGCTCCCCAGCAAGATGCAGCAGCAGCAGCCTCCCTGCCGCGGTCTGCTGTGTGCCTGCCTGGGCAACCCCACGGGCACAAGGGAGGCGGGAAGCGGCGCAGGGTGCTTTACTCGCCATCACCCGCCCGTCACCGCCGGCAGGGCCCGCAGTGGGTGCTGCCAGCAGGGTGCCAAGTGGGGGTGACACTAGGCAAGCGTAACCAGGCGGTGCTGCGGGGCAGGGCAAGGGTGTTCGGGGTCTGTGTGCGGCAGGCGGGCGAGGAGGGGTGAGTCCTGCGGGTTGGAGACCCAGATGGGCCAAAGCAGTGCTGGGAATGGACGGGGTGAGGGTGTAGGGGGGTTGTCCCCCTTCCTTTGCCCCGCTGCTGGGTGCCCCATGTGAGGTAGAGCATCCTGGCCGTGGGGCTGGTGGCCCCCACAGCAGAGGCCTGGCCCAGCAAAGGGAGCCCGTGGCCGGAGCCCTGCAGCTTCAATGCTAATCCCCTCCGCAGCAAAACCTTCTAAATCGTGGTGTGCCCGGGTAAAGGGGAGCGCCTGGGTGCTGTTGGGGTTCACGTCCTTGACAGGGCAAGGCTTGGGCTGGTTGGCTTTACAGAGGACACAAAGAGGGACACGAGGTACTGGGGAGGCAGGAGGGCAGCCCGGACTCCCAGTTTGCTTGGGGGAACCAGGCAGGGGGCATGGTGCTGGCAAAGCCCAAGGGAGCAGCTCTGGCAGCCGCTGCCTTAAGGAAGGCAAACAGAGAGACTGGAGAGAGGAAAGCCAGCCCGAGCGTGGGGGACACAGGTGGCCCTGCAGGCTCCACCACCAAGCGCGGGGGGACACAAGTGGCCCTTGCAGGCTCCACCACTGGCAGCAGCCTTTGTGAAGAGGTGTGGGTGAGGGTTCCAGTCCAGAGCCCCGGCCGAGCCGCTCACACTAGCACACACCACACAACGCAGGCGCCGCCGGCCGGGAGCTGAGGGGAGGAGAGCGGGGGCGGTTGCCGCTACCGGCGTCTCCCCATCCCGGCTGGATCGGGGGCTGCCTCGGGGCTGCTCGGGCTGGGGTCTGCAGCGGAGGGTCCCAGCCACAGCGGCTCCGGCTACTGTGGGTGGCCAGACCCACCGCTCTCTCCTGGCCTGGGTTTGGAGGCTGCCAGGGCCTCCCCCATTTCTGCAGCTCTCCGGGAGCTCTTAGGGCTCACGGCAGCCTTGCGGGTGCCCTGGGGACTTGCCAGCCCTTTCTTCTGGAGCTGGGGGCTGGACTGGGCAGATTTCCTACCCGTGGAAGGGCTCTTGGAACCCTTGGGCTTGGCTGGCTCCAGCGTCTTCAGGCCCAGGATGCTGCAGTAACGGTTACACTGGTGAGCAGCCGCAAACTGCTCCAGCAGGGAAGGGAAGCAGCTTTCCTTCAGCCCCTGGAACCTGCCAACAAAGCCATCCTCAGCCCCTGCTGTGCTCCAGGAGACGTCCTGTGAGAGCGGGGAGCTGAGGACGGAGCCCACCTCACTGGCATGGCCCTTCACCATGCGAGGGGCAGAGCCAGAGGCCACCGAGGCCACCCGAGGCGCCAGCAGCTCAGGTCACTCACCCTTTCAGGTTGGTAGCGATCCGCACGTTGGTCATCTTCCATCCCACTCCTGCAATGAAAGGGAGGACAACCAGTTTCTGCCCCGAGAAGGATGGGCACCAGCACGAAGGGAGATGGCTGGGCTCCATGGCAGGCGGGGAAAATGGCCAGAGGGCAAGGCTGGGGCTTTTCCTCCTCCTTTCGCAGGTCAGAGGGTGGTGAGGGGCCACGAGAATCAGATGGGAGATTCCTTTACCTTCCATGTCCGTCACGAGGATGTTTCCATTCGTCCACTGGTAGACCCAGTGCTGGAAGGTGCAGCATTTGAGCACGATCTCCGAGGTGCCTCGTGCCACCAAGCTGCCGTCTCTCTCGGTGACACAGTACTGCTCGCAGGGCCCGCCCAGGTCCTCCTCCATCGTGGCGTAGGGGATGTTGTTGGACGGTCGGTAAATCAGGTACACAGGAATTATCCTGCGTGGGAGTGCACAGACAGGGTCAGCACCAGCTGGTGAGCTCTCCCACGGCAGCACGTGGGGATGTGCTCCAAGGCTTTTGCCTTCCCCCTAATACCCTCCCGGCGGGAGGGCGGGAGGAGAAGGTGCTGCCCCTTGGGATGTCCCCCAGCACCACTGGGGAATCCTCCCGCCATCCCCCAGGACGCTTTGCCGAGACGCCAAGCCCGGGGAGCCTCACTTACTCGGGCACCGCTCCAAAATCGGGGACGGCTCGTGCCTCAGCAGCAAAGATCTTGCAGTACTCCCGGCTGGAATTCTGGATTTTACATTCCTGGAGACACAAACAGGAGAGTTGCACCAACGTGTCCCCAGGACCCCCTGCCTGGCAAGGCATCCCCTTGGGACCATTGCCAATTGCCTCCCTGTCCCAGTGATCAAAGGACATGTGACAGAATAGCTCTGAGCGGCTCGGTGTTCCTCAGAGAGAAAAGCTGAAGCCAAGAATAACAAGGACATCACCGGCCCACTGGGATGGCTCAACCCCTCCAGAGCATTCAGAAAAGTGGACAGATATAAAGAAAGTGGGCACCAAGAGCTGGGGACTGTGGCACAGACAGACGGGGAAGGACGTGGGGGAGACAGGGAGAGGGTCCCCCCAAGGATGCCCACCTGGATGGTGATATCGTAGTTCTTCTCGATGAGGCTGTTGTCGCTCTTGGTCCCAAAGACAATGAAATTGTGCACTTTGATGACACAGGTGCAGCCGGACTCAAAGATGGGCTCCAGGCCGTAGATGGCTCTGGCACGGCAGGCTTTGCGCAGGAAACCGGCCCCCACCTCCACGTCCTCGCTCACCACGCGCCCGAAGAGCTTATCCCCCCAGTAGCCTGCGTCAGCCAAGCCCTTTGCAAACACCATGGGCGTCATCTCAATCTCCTCTCCCACTGGCGGAGGGAAGAACTGGTGAGGGGGGGGCAACAGGGGCACCTCCTGCTCCCCCCCCTAGAAGCTGCCTGCCCCCGCACACCAAGGGGCAGCGGTTTCAAGCACGTGGCCCTTACCTTCGATCTCTTCCCGCAAGACAAATCCCGACAACACTAGAGGAGACACAAAGCAAAGGTGCATCAAAGTCCTGCCAGGATCCCAACCTGCCCCACAGGCAGGTGGGACAGCGGGGTTCGGGGGTGGCTGAAGTGGATGGCAGGGAAGAAGGTGTGAATCACTCATAAATTAGCAAGTGGAGGCAGATGCACCTCACAGAGATGAGTGTTTGGGGAGAGGGTGCAAGGCTCACCCCTCTGCAGCCCGCCAGCAAGCCCCCCCATGCTGCCACAGGGCCACTCGGGCAGGCAGGAGAGCTGCCAGGCTGCTGAGGGCTCCTCACCTTCGGGGCTGAGCAGGAAATCAGTGGAGTCGGTGCCGTACTCGTTGCTGATCACGCACCGGTAGACCCCGCAGTCCTTCTGGGAGGCCTGTACCACAGCCAAAGCTGCCTGGCCCTCGTCACCAGCGCTGCAAGAAAGCAAAGTGTGGTCTCAGCCCCAAGCAACGCGTGGGGGCACACGGGAACCCAGGCACGGGCTCTGTGGGAGGGCACCATGCTGCCCTTGGAGGGCTGGAAAAGGGCCCAAGAGCATCCCAGCTGCTCCCCAGCACACCTCATGGCACAAGGAGTCCTGCCCTGCAGGTTGTACTCACAGGGATGCTCATCTTCCAGGCAAGCCTGTCCAAGATTGGCCTACTGACTGATAAAGTTACTTGCCTCTGAGTGTGGCTGTGTCAGTGCTGTGCTTGGGCTAACAGACCTACACCTAGATGGGATGGCTGGAAGCCAAACAGCCAGAGGGGTTTTTTTTTTCAGCTTCTTTTTTCATCCATTTGTGGGGAGAGGGCAACCAGGACTCCCCGTCCCACGGTCTGTCCACCACCCTGCACCACCAAGCTTTGGGCTGGATGCCAGGCCCTCTAAGCCAAGGTGATGACGCACTGGTCTCCAAGAGAACCAAAGGCCTGTTCCTGCCCTGCATGGCCAGCATGAACCAGCAAGGGGATGGTGGGCTGCAGAAGGAAGAGGTGGGACCCTCATCCTGAGACCCGCTGGCTGAGCTGGTTCTGCACTGGTCAGCTAGAAGGCAACGACCACTCCTGGTCCATCTGCCCCAGCTCAAATATCTGCCTTAGGAGATCGTTTCTGCCCCAGGAGCACCTCTTTCCACTTGCTCGTTACAAAAGGAGCTCAAGGGACACTCAAAGGCATCAGGCAAATCCTATCCAGAGTGGGTGATGTTCCCACACAAGCTCCCTTGGCCTTGAGAACGTGTTCTTATGGCTCTCCATAACACACTCAGAGGAGCACCTTGGACACAGCAAGTCACCCAGCTGTCCAAACGTGCTCTCCCTGTGCCAGGGCAGCGCCAAGGAGCAGAGAGGGCATCGCCAGAGCTGCTTTTTCCCTGTCAGTGCTTGCCAGTGGTGGCTGTATGGAAGTACCTGCTCGGGTGCAGTGTCCAGACCCTCCCAGCACAGGTCCCACCCTCACACCTATCACCTGGGGTCCCGGTTTTGCAGCTCTCAGACTCCCAAACAGGAACAGCACCGTCCCTGCCCTCCCCGAGGTTTGTTCCTCGCCCCCCTCCCCAGGCTCTGCGACTCAAAGCATTAGTCCTTCAAACCAGGCTCCGGGTGGAGCATCAGTAGGACAAATTTGGCCACAATTCCCCCATCTGGGCAATCCCTCCCTCCCTGCATCCTGCCAGAAGGGGCATCTTCACCCCAGTAAACACAAGGAGCTGGATTTAACACAGGAAACCCAGGGCTACGGCGCAAGGACTACAACGAAGCGGAGCTGGCAGGTTACCTCCTTTGGGTTTCTGCTACAGGGATCTCGTCCTTGTACCACATCAGCTTAGAATCACTCAAAATATTGAAGAACTGGCACCAGAGTTTCAGGTTTCCTGAGGCGTCGGAAAATTGTTCTGCCCTGATCTTACGAATCACCTGCGGAGCTAAGGACAGGGTGCAAAGAGAGCGACGGTGAGACACGGAGCACCGGCGGCAGCCCCGGGGACGGGCTGCGCAGGATTTTGGTGGTGGGTGTCAGAGGTGGGTCAGCCCAGCCCAGCGTAACATCACCTCCCCAGGGGAAGGTGCCCGAGCTCCACTCGGATAAATCCAGTGGGATACAAGGGGCACAAATCTGTCCAGCAGCACCAGCGCTGCCAACACCTAGAGGGGAGGAAGCGTTTATCTCCTGAAGCAGGGATTTATCACAGTTACCCTCACTTCTTGCCAGAGGGCATCACCTGGCTCCTGCAAGCACCTCATCACCAGGGTCATGCCTTTTCTAACGCGATGCCACGAGGGATCAAATCAGCATGGAGCATGGGGGTGGAAAAGGAGCGTGCACCCCTCCGATACCCACTGGATCCCGACCAGCACGAGGCATGGTGAGGTCCAGGAGGCGCAGACTAAGAACAAGAGGTTCCTTTGGCCAAGGAGTTCCTGGCTTTGGAGACAGCCAGTCTCAGCGCTGCCGTCTCTGGCGTTCCTCTGCCCTCCCTGCGCTCGGGAAGAAGTTTTGGGGCAGACCTTTGGCTTTCAGAGCGCCAAAGGGCGATGCTGAAAACCCTGCAAACGCACAAAGCTCACGTGGCCCCAGCTGGCTATCGCTGGCCCAGGTGGCCAGGCTCCCTTTGTAGGCAACAAGGAAAACATGTCTCACAGAGATTCTCTCTTCCCTTACCTTTAAATGGGTTATTTGCTTTCTTGGACTCTGCCAGCTGTGCTTCTGGCTTAGCATCTTCAGAGACCTCATGGTCACCACTGCTGTCATCTGTGGGCTCCTCATACAGCTTAGGAACCTCCAACGTAGCCATCTTCCTCGTGAGGGTCGGTGAGCGCTGCTCGGTGGGAGGGGATGGAGCCAGGGCAGGTGCCTGCAGCTGGGCTGCTGCGCTCTTCCTGGATTGCCGCGGTGAAACGGTGGGACTTCTCACATGCCCTTGGTTCTCTGGGGTTGCCTCCTCTTCCTCCCCTCCCTGCTTGGTTTTTGGCAGGTATATTTTGCGTCGGGCCCCGGAAGCAAGCTCCTCTGGTGTAGCACAAGGCAGCGCTGCCAGAGGGTCACCAGGGCTTTCTTTCTCAGGGCTTGCTGGAGGCAAGTTGGAAATATTATGAGGAGGCTGCCCTGCTCCTGCTGCTGGCATGTTGCCCACCACGATGGCGGGCACACGGAGTTGGGGTGGCCCCTCCGCCTCGGGAGCGACGCGGGTACGTCTCTTTGGTGGCACAGGCCTGCCAGCCAGCATCTCCTTGCTGGTAACAAACTCCTCATTGATCATGCCTGTGATCCGCCTGGATGTCCTAGGGGTCAGAGGCAAGTTTTCTGCTGTCTGGAAGAGCTGATTGTTTTGTACCTTTTCTAAAACTCTCCGTGAGGTGCGGGGGCTCAAGCCTGCAATGCCTATCTCCGGGAGCACAGCCGGCTCTGCATCGGGCTGCTCCTCCTCCCCAGGGCCTGGGTCCTCTTTTGTGGCATCCTTACTGCTGTCTGACATTTGTAAAAGCAGCAGCAGGTAGTTCTTCAAGGAGGAAACAAGGTTTTTGTGCTGCATCTTCTCCTCCAGAGACATCTCCTGAGGTCTCTCAGGCATAGGCAGGACCAGAGGTACTTGTGGTTGAACCTCAGCAACTCCTTCAAAAGTACCTGAAGGTGCTGCCAGGCCCTGGCAGGGAGCTGTGGCTGTTTGCTCTCCTCCTTCCTTTCCCTGAGGTCCCATGGCCACCGGTTTGGCACTCTCCTCCCCGAACGTGCCGGCTGGAAACTTCTGTTGAGGGGCAGATCCATCTGTCTTTTTGATTTCCACTTCTCTGCTGGCTGGAGGCAGCAGCTGGGCTCCAGACCGGACCATAGCTGCCGTAGCCTCCATCCCCACCACACCAGGAGCTGCGAGCTCTCCGGCCTGAGCCACTGTCCCTGCTGCAGGAGCGGGACGTGGTTCTTCCTTGGCAACTCCAACTGAGGCAGGAGCTGCTGTTCCAGTCTCCTGATGTCCCAAAGGTGTTCCTCCCGCCTCCCTGCATGCAGTCCCAGGAGATGGCTCCTCTGCGCTCCTGCCTCTTGCCTCTGCACCAAGATGGCTCCCAGACAGCTCTGCTCCTGCCTCTTTGCTCTTCCCATCCTCTGTTACTGTCTGACCTGGAACTTGCTCAAGAGGAGTGTTTTCTCCAGGCTCTGGAGGACTTGATTTCATCAGCAATGGCTCTTCCTCACCTTGGCTCTTGTCCTCTTGATATGACAGTCCTTGCTGGGTCTCTCTACCCTCGAGAGCATGGGAATGTCCTTCTGCCTGCTTCCTAGAGGGAGGATGTTCTTTGCTGGGCTCCACATGGTCTGGAGAAGGTGCTGGTGCCTTTGGTGGCTCCCGAGGCCTTAGCCGAGGGTTTGTCCTTTTCGCAGACCCCCTGGTCTCCTGGCAGACAGGGGTCTCTTTCCTGAGCTCCTCTAACCTGTTGGCTTCCTGGCCAGTCTCTATGGTTGGACTGGAAACCGGATGTTCTAGGCCACTAGCAGGCTGTCCCTCTGTTGCTGCAACCTACTCAGGGAAAGAAAATAGAAAATTAGCTATCATTTAAGGGCCCGGGGCTGCTCAGTGGTGCTTTGGGGTTCATCTATACCCTAGGGCACTGCCCACCTTCTGCCTGGATCATGAGTATGAGCCTGGTATCGCTGATACTCCTTCATCCAGGGCCTCCTGGCTTTGCCATCGGCCCTCTGGTAGAGGGTCCCACAGCTCCCTGTCACTCTGCGCAAAACATGTTTGGTTTTTGGGCTTTGTTTTCCTTTTAATCAGCTCCAACTCTTCTGCCTTTCAGTGCCTGGGTTGTGCACAAAGAGGCAGGAGATCCGTCTCTCTAAAACATTCAGTGGTTTTTAGTTCACTCTCCTCTGACAAGGCACCTTCCCAAGGAGCAAAAATTTTTTCCCGTTTTCACCAGCCACTGCTGAGACCTTGATGTAATTTTCTTGCTGGTTTTTAAGCCTCAGTGCTCCCCCTATACTCTATCTGTAGTCTCCACTCCCGAGAGGGGGGCCACTGGCACGTCACACACGGGCTGGATGAGGCTGCCCCGAGTGATTTATAGCGAAACTGTACCCCGTGACGTTATCCGCGCTATTTGACCATCCTGTTTCTTTGACATTCGGGAAGCTCAAATGTTTCCGATCGCAGCTGCATACCAGCTACCAGCAGGCCTTTCAGCAAGCTGCCCGCTGTGACGGCTGAGCTGTATCCCGAGGAGATCTGGTGAAATCCTCCAGCCCGGGGGCACTATCTATTTTTGTAGGCTCAGGCTGAGGGGAGGCAGCGGTACCGCTGATACAGGCTGTGCCCGGCTGATGCTCAATGAGCAACACCAGGACAAACCACACCATGGGAACATCGCTCTTCTCAGTGACAGGCAATGACAAGACATGGGGCAATGGGTACAAGCTGGAACAGAGGAGGTTCCACTTAAATATAAGGAAAAACTTCCCAGTGAGGGTGAGGGAACACTGGAAAGGGCTGCCCAGAGAGGTTGTGGAGTCTCCTTCTCTGGAGACATTCCAAACCCGCCTGGACACGTTCCTGTGTGACCTGCTCTGGGTGCTCCTGCTCCAGCAGGGGATTGGACTGGATGAGCTTTCAAGGTCCCTTCCAATCCCTGAGATTCTGTGATGGGAACGGGGCACACACACACACAACGGGTTCCTCTTCCATCCCCTTCCATCTGCTCCTCAGGATTGTCTCCTGAGGTCTCCGACTTGAGGTGTAAGCCCTCAAAATGAGCTGTGTGGGAAAGGAGGGCTGTAGCACGTAGTCCTTCTGTTTTGTGCCACTTCAGCTTGGTTTGAATGCCCAAAAAACCCAGGAAAGGTAATGCCGGTCTTTCAGCAAGCCCTTCCCCAAGCAATGGTTAGGGCAATGGGAGTATCAGAGGAGTTGGGGGGGGGAGGAGGCAGGGAGGCATTGAGGACACAGAAAGAGGGCCTCGGTTCACAGGGTTGCACAGGCACCCCCAAATGCCACACATTCCCCTAGAGTCACCTCCCTCAGCCTGAGTGTCACACAGAGCAACCCTGTGCTCAGGCTTCTAAGGTTTTGTTTAAATAGAGACAGGTGGGCTTCACCCAGTGAAATCCTCGGGTTTTATGACGGTATTTGGTCCTCCATGCCCCAGAAAGGGATGGGGATGGATGGAGACAGCCCAGCCCAGACACAGGGCCAGCTCTGGTCCCTCTCCTCAGGGACTGAGCAGCACGGTGCCCAGGGGGCTGGAGGTGGACCAGGGCTGGAGGTTCACAGATGGAGGCACAGAAGAGGCTCCACGCAATGGCGCTGGTCAATGGGGACATCCCTTTGACTGAAGAGGGACTGGGGCTCAGGGGAAATTTGCCTATCGCTGGTGCACAAACTAAAGCTTGTTCCAAAAAGCTTTCTGGGAGATTTTTCAGAAAATCATCTGTCCTTAAGTAAGCAGAGAGAATCAGAGAATTGTCATGGCTGGAGAGGACCTCTTGAGATCACCGAGTCCAACCACAGGTTTTGCTTTAACCAGAAAACACTAAGGGGCATAAAAAAGAAATGTAATGAAAGCACCAGGTTCAGAGTTAGGCAAGAGTGATCATCGCACCAGTCCTGTTTCTTCTCTGCTCTTGCACCTGAGGATGGCCAGCGTCTGGCATTTTGGCAAAGCCCTTCTGCTACGAATGAGTCTGTAAAAGAGAAGCCCTGAGCATGAGGCCCCAGCGAGGTCCCAAGGCCGGGAAAACACTCGTGCCACGACCCTGTCTTGTTTAAGAGAAAGAATGAAAAAAGAAAAAGACAAGCAAGCCATGTCCTGGGGAGAGAAAATATACTCAAGCATGCTCGGAGTCAGCTTTAAAGGGCTTTAAAATAGCTTATTTGGACACACAAAAGCCTGAGCACTTTTCCCCCCAGCATCACCAACTAGCTGAAGCATTCAAATTCAAATCAAAAGCATTCCCTTTTGTCTACTCAAAGGCACAGCAGCTGACAAGTTACACGTTTCCCTCTGCGAGTGGGTTTTTAAAGAGGAAAATCCCTTGATCCCTGTCAGGGGCTCAGGGGATCCCAGCCCAAGCCTGGCAGCTCCCTGGCACCAACGCTCTCCACCCTCCTTGAGAGCAAGGGGCATAAAAACGAGCGGAGAGGGAGAAAACGAATGGCTTTGCCACGGGCTGGCAGGCACAGCGGGGATTCCTGCAGCAATATGTGATGCTGACAGCTCAGGTTAAAGATGGGTTCCGGGTGGCGAGTCCAGGACCCAGATACTGCACAACCCAGCAGGTTCCTTACGGGTAGATGGTTTCTCCTACTTAAGAGAAACCTATAAGAGGAAGAAATGAGGGTGGTGTGGTTTNATTGAAAAGGTCATGAAAGTTATCATAATAAACAAAATTTGTTTGTGTTTTTTTTTTTTTTTTTTTGCACTGGAGCACCCAGCATCCCCGCTTCCCACATTGTGGATGTTTCCAACATCCTTAAGGATGTGGCATTACCTGCTGAGGAAGATGTGCTGCACCCAGATTAGCCTGGGTCGGTGTGAAAGCGTGCACCTACCATGGCTCAGGCGGCAAATCCCGGCGGCACCCGCAAGCTGGACTCAAGAGAACCTTTTTTTACCACGGGACAGGCCATTAAAGAGAAAAGGCCGGGGGCGAGGGGAGGAGGGGAAAGACTTGTAGCTTCCAGTCCAACATTTTCATGGCCAATGCTTCAGGTTAAGTGACGAAAATAGAAGTTGACTAAAAGATGCGGTGAGGGTCAGGAGCAGGTGCCTGCGCCCCTGGCACCGCCTCAGCACCACAATGAGCCTCCCCATAGACTTTTTTTCCAACAGGGGAGAGCCAAAAAATAGCTCAGACCTACTGTATACGTGTTGCACTGTAAACAAAATTCAAGGCCCTGCCCGGCGCAGCTCACGTGGGGTACCTGGCACGCCGTGCTCATTTGCATGGGGCAGGGGGGGGCTCATTAAACGCCGTCTGGATTGCTTAAACTGAACAGATGTCATCAGTCTCGCTGCCTGTCCTACGCACGAGGCATCCACCCACCCCCACCACCACCCCCCCAAAACTATAAATAGCCATTATTCAGCGCTCCCTTGCTTAAACTGATTCAGAAACATTTTCCCATGAGGTCAGGCTGCCGATTAAACAGGAGAGCTCACCAGCACGCCCCAGTCCACCCCAGAGACCAGCTGCTCGGCCCCTGGGCCCTGACGTACATCGCTCCTCGCCACCTCCTCTGACATTTATTTGGAGATGGGCTGGAAGCTCTGCCATCTGGGCGTGCACAAAGCCCAGGAAGCCTTTCTTCCTGGCTGCTTTAGCCAGCGGAGACCTACGAAGCCTCAGCAGCAGCTCCCATCGGGGGCACACGCCGCCTCCCGGGGCTGGTGCCACAACACAACTGTGCGGCACAAGTATTTCCTTGTTGCAAGCCCTGTGTTGGCTGCTTTCTTCTCCTAATTACCTCTGGACTGACGGCTTTGTTTCCCTCTGACTTCTGTGCTTGGTGCTGGCCTCTCTGTCCCATGGACGGCACAGGTCCTGCCTCCGACACCTCCTCTGAGGACGATGGAGCACCCTCTCTCTGTCTGCTGACCGCCACAGGCTGCCGAGCAGCCTCCTCCTTGGCTCCTGCCTCCTCCTGCCCTGCTGCCGGCGTCACCTGGTTATCAAAATACATCTCTTTCAAGGAGAAGTGCACATCACCATTGATTTCAGTGTCCTGCTTCACAGCTTTGTCAGGCTCTTTGGTTTTTGGGCTGGTTTCCGCTTCTTGATCATTTGCCACCCTCAAACGTGCGCTCCTGCGTAGGGGAACGGGAGGGGCAAACCTTGGATTTGGAGAGGGGTTGGCCTTGGCCCTGTCTCGCCCACTTTCTTCTCGCTTTGGAACTTCCTGCTTTCCTGCTGGAGGAGCCTCCACCTTCTTTTTCTTTTTGGCTGCAGAGTCTTTGGTCATGGGCTTAGTTGCGAGGTCCTCCACCGTCTCGTAGATGTACGCGAGAAAGCCATTCCCGTTCTCCTCCACACTTTCCAAAGAGGCATCACCGTTGGTGGTCACCTCTGCCTTCAAAGGTGCTATCAGGTTGTTTGGAAAGCCCGTCATGGCGTTGACCGGCGGTTCCTTGGGCGCAGCAATATCCTCGTGTAAACCGGACTGGGAATCGGCGACGTGCACTTTTGCTGCATCCTCCTTCTCCCACTGAGAGGCTCCGGACCGGAGATTCAGATCCCTGGCCAGCCTCCGCTTTCTCTGAAGCCGATCGGGGCTCATTCCCTGCAACTTCTCCACCTCCACGTTCTCTTTCCCTCGTTTCTTGCCCTGTTCTATCTCTCGTAGCTTCTCTTCAGCTTTTCTCTTGATTTTGTCAAACCACTTCTGATGGATTTTGAACTCCGTCATGGTTCCCACTTCCAGCACGCCAGAGCAGGACACGATGCCTTTGGTATTTCTAGCTGAGGCCTGGTAAATGCCTGCATCTTCCTCTCGGCACCTGGAAACCAAAAGCTCTGCATGAGACCTGCCCGTCCTCCCCAGGCACTACCGCTGGACACACAGGCATGCACGTTCTCCCACTTCTTGCTCCAGAGGGGCCAGAAGATGAAGGCATGGCCCTTGAGGTGCACGTGGTAGGTCTGGAGGCCTGGGGCTGGCCTCCCTCCCCAGGCTCTGCCCGTTCTCAGCACTAGCAGATAAGCAAGTTGGACGTTAAACCAGTGCCCAGCTCCTCCCTGGGCTGTAACTCTGATAAGAGAGGGCTGTGATGGAGGAGGAACAGCGAGCACCAGGCTTCCCGACTGTGCTCAGCCGCATTCCTCTGCAGGATCTTCTCCTCTCAGCTCTTCACAGCCTACGTGACATTCCTGTTCTTCCTCCACCCTTGACTCCATCAGTAGACTGCCAAAGCAGCACTTTTCTTCCCTGAACTCCTGGTGAGAGCTAGGAAAAGCCTTCCTAGGCAGGGCTGCAGCCCCTTCCCCTCTTTGCCCTCGCTCCCGACACTCCCATGAACTGTTTCTGTCCTCGTCCTGCCTGGTCCTCCAGACCATCATCCTGGAGGCAGCCAGTGCTTTCCCTTCGCTCACCTTCATCCAGTCCTAATGCCACTGGCACCGGAAGGCTCCAGAGAGAGAAGAATTTCTCCCGACCTTCCTCTTGCTTCGGGCATGGTAGCTATCCCTGGATGCAGTGACCGATCTCGTACTGACGTGATCTGGGAGTCATCAAAGCAAAGCACTGAAGGGGAAGGGACAACCGGGAAGATGGCGATGGGGAGCATGAGGGGCCAGCACCGGTGCTGAGGGGGAGACCACTGCTGACAGCCAGCTCCTCTGAGTACTGCAAACGTGCTCAGGGCTCCCGTGACCAAATACAGCCCTTTTTTACTCACTTGTAGAGCTGCAAGGTGTGGCGATTTCCATGGCGGAATATCTCGTACTTGGGTAAGCCACAGTAGCGGTCCATCTCTTCGTCATCCTTGTACCACGTCACCTCCGGCTGCGGGTATCCTGGGGAGGAGAGACAGACGGTACCATCAGGGTGGGAAACATCACCAGCCTGCTCCCGCGGGGACAAGGCATCAACAGCAGAAGGAAACGCGCCGGCAGGATAGGATACATGTTATTCTGGGCTCACCACATCCTTTAAATCCCACCGCGGAAGCACTGCGAGTGGAATCCTGGGGGGCTTATCCAAGTCTGTTTATCACCCTTCGGGAATAGGGCTATTTTTGAGAAAAAAATCCCAGCGCTTCATTCCTGAACAGAGGGGAGGTGGTCACACGACCGTCTCCTGTAACGCTGCCCGGGAGAAGGTGAGCATACTGTCGCTTTTAAACGAAGAGGCATGTTTTGATGAAACTAAGGCTCGCCCCTCCATGGAGCTCTCAGCGTTTCGCCAAGTGTCACGGCCTGTAAGCCGATCCAAAAGTTTCCATTAAAGAGAAACAACCTTGATTGCATCACAGCCAGCTCGCTGTCCTACAAATGTCACTTGACAACAGATGTCACCTGCCTTTTCAGTAGAATGACATCATGATGGGCAGGTCGGGCACGCGGCCACGTTCCCCACCACTGACGGCGGTGGTGGCTCAGCGGGAGCACCCCACATGGACCAGAGCTAGCCTCAGCCCCCAAGTCCCACCAAAAGCAGCTCTAGCTCAGAGCAACAGACCAGTTTTCAAGGGAAAACTGCTGGAGCCAGCGGCCGGCATCTAGTTCCTGATACTTCACATGGGGCTCCCGGCACCACCAAGCTGACCCTAAGGGCATGGGATAGAAGTTTCAACCATCACATGATGCCTCCGCTTAAGTCGATGCGCCCAACAGTTGCTCGACGCCCCAAGGTAGGTATCCAAAACTCATCTCCTGCAAATGCCCCTGCTGGCTTTCCGAGCTGCCGAAGCAAAGGAGTCTGGCAGGCTCCTCACCTCCACCAGCTCTCAAGGGTCTCCTCACCAGCCCCCCGACACCTCGAAGTCAGGGTCACCTCTCCAGGAATATCCAGAGCATCCAGACCTGATGGCTCAGAAACAGAGAGAGGGCAGGGACAGGGCACTACCTACCTACCCCAGATACTTTCCAGCTGCTGACCCACAGGTTTCAGGGTTGACCAGGACCCTTCTCACCTCCATGGCGAGGAGTCTCCTGCTTGCACCAGCCAGAGATGCCGGCAGCCAGCAGCAGCACCTGAGCCCAGCTTATGCCTGCTCCTGCAAAGGTCCCGTAGTGGGAGTGAAAGACCAGGAGCCAAGACTCATCAGCAGGAATTCACCCTGGTTTTTGGGTGATTCATAACCATCAGACAAGGAGCACGTGCCACGTCTCCTCTTCCGGTATCACTTGGTTCCCCCACCCCCATCTGCTCTTCTGATGCACCCCTGTCCCCATCCTCTTGCTTGCTGGGGCTCTCTGTTGTCCTCTGGCCCCTCAAGGGACTTGGCCTGCTGCCCCAGACAGCGTCGAGGAAATAATCTCAGAAGAGTTTTACTTTCCTGTTCTCCTCCGTGACAGCCCAAACACCCCCACAGCTCAGATCTTACTCTGTTCTCTTTCCTGTCTTCGCTGAGGTCTCCTGCTCTGCTTTGCTTCTGCATCAACCCTCTCCACACTCACTGCCTGGACTCTCTCAGGTCTCAGATGTCTCTCATACCCTCTCCTATCTCCTTCCCCACCCACTCCTCCCTTCTGCAGTTTTGGCTTTCTGTTGGTTAGTGCCTCGCTCCTCCTCTTCTGCAGGAAGCCAAGTTGTGACTTTCTGCTGAAGCCCTTCATGCAAGGTTCTCCATCCTCCCCTTTGGTCCCCATCTCACCACTGTCATCAATTCCCTGCGGCGCTGGGCCTCCAAACCAGATTCCAGCAGAAGCACAAAGCCCTCAGATACTTGTGGCTGAAGTGAATGAGCCCTAATCTTATTGGCCACAAGAGTATTCCAGTGATGGGATCACTGGGGATCGATGCCGCTGTTTGTGTTTTCCATTAATATTAGCTACTGACCATACTTGGCAGCAAAGCCCTGGGCTGACCAAGCCCGTGGCGGATTCTTTCTGCTCCAGGAACGAGGAACAAAACAATTTCCATACAGGGTTCACACTTTGCCCAGAGCAATACTACCCCTCCCAAGGGGCCGCTCTGACAGTGAGACCTTCAGGTTTGTAATGCAGCGAGCTGGCAGGTAGATTTTCATAATAGCCTGCAAACAGCAATCACAGCACTTCATTCCTGGAACTGCAAGCACATCATTTCTGAGAAGCCCTCTCATGTGCCCCCCACCGTGGCCTCCGCAGCTGATTCCCATTCCCAGCTGACATCTGCCGGAAAGAGCTGCAATTTCTACAGCTGCACACTGCCTCCGTGAAAGGTTTTTCCTCCTGTCAGCTCCCTCTGACCTGTGGCACTTGTGTCCTTGTGTCCCTGCTGCCAACCACCCCACCAGCCCAGCCCACCTGAGGAGGGAGCAGCCCCTGCCGCTCTGAAAGGCAAATTCTGGCTGGAAACCCACAGCAGGGACAGGCTGAAAGGCTTCCACACACCCTCCTTGCAGAAATGATGGCCACAGCTGCCTGTTCTACCAGGGGGTCCTGGTGGGCAGCAGGATGACCATGAGCCAGCTCTGTGCCCTGGTGGCCAAGAAGGCCAATGGCATCCTGGGGTGTATGAGAAGAGGCGGGTTTAGTAGGTCCAGAGAGGTTCTCCTCCCCCTCTCCTCTGCCCTGGTGAGACCCCATCTGGAATATTGGGTCCAGTTCTGGGCCCCTCAGCTCCAGAAGGACAGGGAACTGCTGGAGAGAGTCCAGGGCAGGGCTACAAAGATGCTGAAGGGAGTGGAGCATCTCCCAGAGGAGGAAAGGCTGAGGGAGCTGGGTCTCTTGAGCTTGGAGAAGAGGAGACTGAGGGGTGACCTCATGAATGTTTATAAATATGGAAAGGGTGAGTGTCAGGAGGATGGAGCCAGGCTCTTCTCAGGGACAGGCAATGACAGGACAAGGGGCAATGGGTACAAGTTGGAACAGAGGAGGTTCCACTGAAATATGAGGAAAAACTTCTTCATGGTGAGGGTGAGGGAACACTGGAAGGGGCTGCCCAGAGAGGTTGTGGAGTCTCCTTCTCTGGAGACATTCCAAACCCGCCTGGACACGTTCCTGTGTGACCTGCTCTGGGTGTTCCTGCTCCAGCAGGGGGATGGGACTGGATGAGCTTTCAAGGTCCCTTCCAATCCCTGTGATTCTGTGAAACACCACCCATCCCTCCTCAGGGGCTCTAACCAGAACCAAGCCGGGGATGGAGAGATGCTGGCGCCAGGCCAAGGGTCCCTGGAACGGCCTGCACCCCACTGGGAGGGGAGACTTCCATCTCGGGGCTGTCTCTCCAGGGTGAATAATTCCCCCGGGCCGGGGGGGGCACAGGCATCACTGCGGGGACACCCCAGCAGCCACAACAGCCACCACTTGCCCGGTTGATCGCGACAGGCCAGTTTCAAGGGTGCTGCTGGGATAGGTCTTCCTACAGCATCGCTCCACCATGGCAGCCAGCCATTGCAGGAGCCAGGACACTTTTCTGAGCAAGGATTTATTTTTTTCTTTCAGGGAGAGTGCCAGGTCTAGACTGAAAAGTTTTTTTCCCCCAAAGCTGCTAAAGTCTGAGAAGTCTTCCAAGACTTAGTCACCTCAGCTAAAACAGTTCTTGCCATAGCTACCCAAAAATCAGCCAGGGAAACTGTTTAAAGCAACTTTCTCCTTTTTTTTTTTTTGGGAGTAGGGGAGACTTAGCCTTCTGAAAACGTGGAAGGTGGAAAGAGTGTAGAGCAATTACATGTCATCTCCACGGTCTTCTCTTTCTGCTCTACACAAGCAACATGGGATGGGGGCTTCAGGCAGTGTTGGGAGGAGTAGTCACAGTAGGATCCCATCCTTTCTGGCTTCATGGATTTAAAGCTCCCCGTCGCCTGAGGACAAGGAAGCTTACAGTGATGCTCACAGGAGGGACATACTCAGTAAGAGCAGTATCTCCCCGTGCCACCAGCTTGCGAGCAGTGCTCATTCTCCATCCCTCTCTTGCCCTGGCTGCCCCAGACCCAGGCATCCCCATCTCCCACCGGCCTGCCCTCTGCTCTTGGGCTCACTACCCTATCCCCAAACCCACCCATCCACCCCTCTCGCAGTCCCTCCAGACATCCTTCATCCACACACTTCACCCTCATCCTTCAATCATCTCCCTAAGAAGGCCACCATGGATGCAACAAGTTGAACTTCTTTATGCTTATTAAAACCTTCATCCACTTAAGTACAAAACTCTCTACTCACTTGACCCCCAACTCTCTTCCCCAAGCCGTAGCCCGAGGCCTTTCCCCTCCGTAGCCCTACAATAAAACCAGACCAGTTTAGTTCCCATCCCCTGGAAGGACACACTACTCAACACAGTACAGATGCCCACGTTAATCAAGGGTGTAGCATGGCAGAGGTACCAGGCTGGACGCTTCTTCAGCACGAGCACTGACCCATGAAGGGAGTGATGGGACAGAGCTCTGGAGATGACAATTTGGGGAGGCAGGTCAGAGGGTTTGAACCTGCCTAAGGAGGGCTGAAATGGTGCTGAAGAGGCAGCTGTTCAACAGTGGGCAACGCTTGGTACTGACATACGATGGTCTTGGCTAGATCCAGTCATCACCGCCACTGGTTGGCTTCATTCACAGAATCACAGAACAGCGGGGTTGGAGGGGAAACTCTGGAGCTCATCCAGTCCAACCCCCCTGCCAGAGCAGGGTCACCCAGAGCAGGTTGGACAGAAACACACCCAGGCAGGTTTGGAATATCTCCAGAGAAGGAGACTCTGCACCCTCTCTGGGCAGCTTCTCTGGCACCCTCAAAGGAAAGAAGTTTTTCCTTCAGGTTGAGATGGATTTTTTTGTGTTCCAGTTTGTGCCCCTTGCCCTTTGCCCTNATTGCCCTTTGTCCTGTCCCCAGACACCACTGAGAAGAGCCTGGCCACATCCTCTTGCCACCCACCCTTTAGCTATTGCTCAGCATCGATGAGATCCCCTCTCAGTCTGATCTTCTCCAGCTGAACAGCCCCCGGTCCCTCAGCCTTTCCTCAGCAGAGAGATGCTCCAGTCCCTCATCGTCTTAGTAGCCTCCTCTGGATTCTCTCCAGCAGTTCCCTGACCTTCTGGAACTGGAGGGCCCAGAACTGGACCCAGTGCTCCAGATGTGGCCTCCCCAGGGCAGAGCAGAGGGGGAGGATGACCTCCCTCCACCTGCAGCCACATTCTTCATAATGACCCCAGGAGACCACTGGCCTCCTTGGCCACAAGGGCACATTGCTGGTCCATGGGCAACTTGTTGTTCATCAGGATGCCCAGGTCCCTCTCTGTAGAGCTGTTCTCCAGCAGGTCAGTCCCAACCTGAGCTGGTGCATTCTCTAGCAGCAGTCACACATCCAGGCCCCTTCATCCAAGTTCCAACGTTTCATCAGCCAACATCTCTCCTTCCCACCCAACACTATAGAGAAACGACCGAAAAGTTGTACAGTTCATCTAGGTGCACCTCCAATAAGGGTCACTCCCTGAAGAGAAGAGCCCAGTATCCACTCACTGGGAAGGATCTGTGATAACCTTTGAGATCCTGAAGTCCAGACAGACCCACCAAGGAAAACACTTGGTGCAGAGAAGCAGGGTGCGCTCTGCTCTGCAGAAAACTGCAGAGGAAAAGGAGATGTTCTCATTCCCTTTTTCACATCTCTTAGAGAACAAAGAATGAACCAATTTTGTCTCAGAAAGAAGACATATCATAACTGATGCAGGATTTGACCCCAAACAATCAAATCAGACATAGCAGGGAGAGCAGTAGCAGGCAGAACTAGGCAACAGGAGGAAAAAAAAGGGTTTGTGCAACCACCCAAAAGCATCAGGAACTCTGCTTCTGTTTTTTTTCTTGCCTGTACCACCAAGCATATCTTAGAGACTGGCTTCAAACATTGGCATCTTGCTGCCTTCCTAAGACATGCCTAGGAAGTCACTGGTATTCACAGACATGGGACCACATTGTAACTCTCANTTATTGTGAGTCATGTATCTACACTGGGGGCTTGAGAGTGCTTACAGGAGCAGCTGTCTGCAATAGGCTACACGCAGATCTGACGCTCTACTGCACTTTAATAGAAAATAAGACCAGTATAAGGGCAAGTTTTCAACTTGTTAAGACACCAGGCTGCCCTACGCAGCACTAGCAGGCCATCCCAAACCTGGAAGCCAGTGTCCTGGCTACCAAGTGCAAGGGTGGACTGCAGGAAGGGCTACAAACAGGTCAGAGACCGAATCTGTCTTATTGGCCTAACCCTTTCCTGCCCAAGGTTAGATTTTAGCTCACTGGGCAGAAAGTAGCTTGTATTTCAGATGTTGACAAACAAACACAGAGGTTTGCCACCGAGGCAAATGCAGCTGCACTCTAACCTTTACAGGCAAGCCAGATTTGGCTCCAGTATTGATAGCCTTAGTCTTCAAAACTGCGCACCGCCGAGTTATGGAGTCCAGGATTAGCAGAGATTAGGACAATAAAATGTAGATGGCCCAAGCAGTCACCAGAATATTGCGTTTTCTGGTCTTTAATTTGCCTTTGAGATGTTAGGTGGCTTTTCCCCCCCCCCACCCCACCACTTAAATTAAAGGTGAAATCATCATGCAATTGTTGAATCATTACTTGGCAGTCTGACAGCAGTTGGACCCGTTAACGTGTTGCCTTGTTATCACTTGCTCTGGAGTTTAAGTAGCAGGAGTCCAGCAAAGTGAGGCAAGGCCAGGTTATTCACTGAAGACACTGTTACCTGTCACTATGCACGTGAATTTAGCGTCAGAGTCCTCGGACACAGAACGGGATTTGATAGTGGTTTCAAACAGCGGCTGGGTTTCCTCTGTCAGCTGAGAAATGATTGCGCAGAAGGTGCTCCTGGAAGATTCAAGAAGCATTTCTTAGAGATCAAAGAACTAGGAAAAAAAAAAAAATAAAAATCAAAGGGTGCCTTCCTATTTCGTCTCAGAAGCCTGCATTCTTGTTTGAAGTGCCCTCCTTCCCTCCCATCACCCCTACGCTGGGCTGTTCACAAGTCCAGTCCAGTGTCAGGGTGTTTGACTATTTCTTCCCCCCACCTAGGACAATTCTGTCCATTTAAAGTGTCACCTGGGAGATGTTCCCTTTGTCTTAGCCCTTATGGCTATCGGGGTAATGAATGTCAGAACCATTTTAGTTCTTGCTCTACAGCAGAGCATCTCTCAGATCAGCCGGCAGTTCCAAGCAAGGCACCAACCAAGGTCAGCTTCACAATCAGGGATCCAAGTGGTGTTCCCTTCACCGGGATTTTCCTCTACCTTTGAAGACTTCACTTCGTCATTTCAGACCAAGGGTGAACTGAACACGTCTCCTGAACGCAAAAACAGCCCTCCTTGAAGGCTTTGAATTAAGAAAAGCTGCCTGGAGGAGGATCACTGAAGGAGACCTTGAGCCTGGCTGGCAGTTTTCTGCGCTCAGGAAACCTGTGTGAAGCTGATGCCCATTCCCGGTCTCACCTCTCACGCTGCCTGCTCCGGGAGTTCAGGACTGACCCCAAAGCTCAGGCTGGGACACCCAAACAGCCAGAACTATGCAAATAGCCAGTGCAATCTGTGAAGCTCATAAAAATGGACCTTAGATTCTCCAGTCATTTAAGCACTACTCAAAGACAGCACTAAATCAGTGTATTCACACAGCACTGCCAACCCTGCTGGAGCATCACCAAGAGAGGCCCCAGAAGACCTAGGCTTTCTTAAATAAAGGAAAAGGATTCATTCCAAGTTTGGTCTTCATTTAGATAGTTCCCTGGGACTCTTAGAAGGGAAGAGCTTCTTTCATTTTCCCCTCTGCAATTAAAGCACTACATATTTACTCTAGGAGAGAGGACCCTAGGGTCTCAAGTGCAAGGACCATAGGATAAAAAGCAAATATTGCAAGAGAACCAATAGCTGACAGCTCTACTTAGGTAATTTTCAGCAGTGAAAGACATTCCTTAAACAAGTGATCAGCTTCTAGAGACATGCAAAAGGTGGAACAAACCCCCAAACCATTCCTGACACAGCTCTACCACGAGCAGAAGGGCTCACAGCACATGGTGAGGGTTCCACGGGGGAGGACCCAACCTCCCAAGCAGCCCCCAGCTTGCAGGCAGGATGCTGGTACTGCTGCTACTCATGCTGAGGAAGCAGACTTGCTCAGGGGAATTAAAAACAAAACAAAACAAAAACAAAACACCCCAAAAAAATCCAAACCACATTTAGCATGGCCCCGGCAACATCAGGTGCACTGAGAGGATCCGCAGCAGGGACCGAACCCCACGTGCAGCTGAAGGTGCCAGGAGAGCTCCAGCCACAGCAACCACCTCTTCCATCCACCCAGAAAAAACTTACCTGGAGGCCGCAGTTCTATCACTTTCACTCTGGATTCTTGCTAGAATGGGTTTGTAAGAGATGCAGGGAGGTGAATCCCTGAGCAGCGAGCAACTGGGATGCCAGAGGGAGCCTCCCCCCACAGCTCCCAGTTAGTTTGTGTTGGGTAAGGGAATGGGGGAGAGGCAGCTAGAGCTCATCGACTGAACATGGGTTGTAAACACCATCTTTATCCAAACACACGTGTGGGATGGGGTAAAAAAATCCCACAGATGCCACAGCTTAGACTTTTTTTGTGGAAATCAGTGGTCCCCAGGAAACTGGTCCCAGCAAGCAACTCTTGACACAGGTACCGGACCAGGAAAGGGTTGTGGGAGCCAACAGCTGTTTCAAAATGGAAAAACCTTTCCATACACCAACCCAGGAGAAAAAACAAACACCAAACCAAACCAAAATCCCATTTCCAAAGAGCAAGGCAGACAGTCCACTACCAAGGCAGTTACTGGTGGGGTTCTGATGGCCCCTTCAATACAGATCCCCAGCCCTAGACCAGTAAGTGCCTTTTAGATCCACATTAAGGCACTTCCCAAGCATCAATGAACATTTCATACCCCAGCAAGAGAGCAACGGGATCAGCATCCATCTTAAAAAAACCCCAAAAAAACCCAAAAACAAACCAAGTGATGCGCACACACATAGTGACACTCGGGACCAAGTTTAATCCCAGTACCATGCCACTGGTACCAGCAGGCAGCACCAGGAATAAGTCTGGTCCATTCAGTGCAAATCCCACAGTCAGGTGAAATACGGCAAAGGCTACTGAATGGTTTTGGGAAGCTGGGGGTCCCCACAAGCTGAGGGTTCCACAGGCAGAGCAGCTGGATCAGAGAGAGACCTGCCCAGCCTGGGCTTGGCAGGGAGCCCCTGGAAGGTCTATTTAACGTCTCAAAGAAACCACTGTATTTATTAGTTCAAAGAAACCACTGTATTAGGTGCAGGGGGTGTGTGTGCAGAGACTGCAGCGCTGTGGGGCTCTCAGCTGACTCGCTCCAGCTGCAAATGGGACTTGCCCAACTCAAATTGCTCTCCAAACCAAGTGACTCGGGAGCATTCCAGCAATCTTGAGACACAGCAGGCAGCCCCTCTGCTCTTCCTCTTCCTCCGGGGCCTTCCTGAAGCTGCATCTTCAAAAAGCCCTGGAGTCTAGGAAGAGGACACTGGCGATTCAGTAGCCTTTTTACATTAAAGAGGGATTTCCATACAAAAGCAGTCCTGCAGGAAAAGGAGATTTGAGATGTGTATTCCTCTTTCTTTTGTTTTTGTTTGGCAATTCAGCAGTACAGGGGTGTTCCCCAGAGGCCTCTCCCTCCCCCAGTCATTCCTCTCCTTGCTTCTGCAGCAAACTGGTAAGGCCAACTGACTCCCCCAATGTCTTATTTTCCCCAAAGGCAAAGTACAGCCGTACCAGTGCATTTCAGGGGAGAGTTCAAAGGACCTTCACAAGAAAGCACAGGATGGATGGCAAGGGGTGGTGATCATGTTGGTGGTGTGGTGAAAATTTATTCTTTGGAAGTAGAAACAGGTAGGTAGGCACATCTAATTCATTTTTAATGTCTCTGTATGGAAGTCTCACTTTAATATCAAGAAGTAGCTGAACACCCGTCCTTTGCTAAGGAAGAGGACTATTTCTTGCACCTTAATACGATGAACATTCACCTCGCTGCCTGAAGCTCAAGCAAGTATTAGCGATCCAATCATGCAGAATAAGGCCGTTAGATCACTTCAGGGCTGTCTACTAATTAATTAGTACCGAGGCATTACAGATTAATCGTGTGCAGTCAGATTCAGCCAAGTGTTTGGTCAGAGCGGTTTAATGCATCGTAGTTTTACCTTCCTAAACTGGAGGGAGAGAATCTGCTGCTCGATAAGCTAAGCGAAAAACAGCATAAAAACCATTAGAGAGGGAAGCACGGGAAGGAGCTGAAATAAACAAACCGTTACGGAGACGGATTAATGATGAGTCGTTTTGCACAGGTCAGAGTTCCTGTTAAAAGAAGGTACAGCTGCCTTACTCAGGCTGACTGCCAGGACGAGCAAGCCACATTGTCAGCTGAAATCAAAGGCTGTAAAAATGAAACGGTCGTTAAACCCCCTCCGAGAAGAAGGGTAAGGGCATCCAGAGAAGGAGGTATCCAAGAAGCAGCACCTGAGCCTTCCATGCAACCGTCCCCAGCGTCGCGCTCAAAGCAGGCAATTCCACCCGGCACAGGCCGCTGCAAGCCCGCTCCTCTGCTGGCCAGAGGATGGCCTGGGCTGGCCACCCTCTCTGCTTCCAAGGACAGCTCTTTGGAGAAGCCCAAAACTCTCTGGTCACTATAGGCTGCTTGCCAGCCAAACCACAAAATAAAAAAAACAAAACAAAAAACCACCCCAAAACAAAACAAAAAATAAAAGAGAAATCGACTTTACAAAAAAAGCTACAGGTTTTGCCTTTTTTTTTTCTTTTTTTTTTTTTTTGCAGGAACATATTATAACATTAACCAATTCAGGTTGGGAAAAAAAAACAAACACCCAAGTCCTACCCAAGGTACACCCGGATGAGCTACTTACCAGTGTCTTCAGGGACTGATGTGCCAGCCAAAAGGCCACATTGCCATATTGTGGCAGTGGCCCCTTGCAGGCTGTAGGAAAAAGACCTCTCAGCATTGACCTGCAGCATCAGAAGCTGCTCCTCAGTCTCTGAGCTCAACCACAGGGCAACCAAAAGCCTAAAATGAACCAGGTGGCATCTAGTCCACAGCACACAAGCTCGTGTTTTCATCACACTGAGACACGTTGGTTGTGCCTACAGAACCACCTGCACACAACCCCCCATGCAGCACAGATATCCTCCTGGGGCTCTACAGAGTCAGACGCCCACATGGGTACGTGTGGACAGACCAAACCTTCTGGCTGGCCACCAGTGGTGTCCCTCAGGGTTCAGTTTTGGGGACAGTCTTGTTTCATATCTTTATCGATGATCTGGATGAGGGGATTGAGCACACTCTCAGTAAGTTTGCAGATGACACCAAACTAGGTGGGAGTGTTGATCTGCCTGAGGGTAGGATGGCTCTAGAGAGGGACCTGGACAGGTTGGATCAATGGGCCAAGGCCAACTGTGTGAGGTTCAACAGGGCCAAGTGCCAGGTCCTGCATTTGGGTCACACCAACCCCAGGCAGCGCTACAGGCTTGGGGCAGAGTGGCTGGAGCTGCCTGGCAGAAAAGGACCTGGTGGTTCTGGTTGACAAGCGGCTGAACATGAGCCAGCAGTGTGCCCAGGTGGCCAAGGAAGCCAATGGCATCCTGGCCTGCATCAGGAATAGCGTGGCCAGCAGGAGCAGAGAAGTGATGGTGCCTCTGTCCTGGGCACTGGTGAGGCTTCACCTCAAGTGCTGTGTTCAGTTCTGGGCCCCTCACTACAAGAAGGACGTTGAGGTGCTGGAGCGTGTCCAGAGGAGAGCTACCAACCTGGTGAGGGGTCTGGAGAACAAGTCCTGTGAGGAGAGGCTGAGGGAACTGGGCATGTTGAGTTTGGAGAAGAGGAGGCTGAGGGGAGACCTCATTGCCCTCTGCAGCTCCCTGAAAGGAGGGTGTAGAGAAGTGGGTGTTGGGCTCTTCTCCCAAGGGAACAAGGCCAGGAGCAGAGGAGATGGTCTGAAGTTGGGGCAGGGGAGGTTTAGATCGGATCTTGGGAAGACTGGCTTTACTGGAAGAGTGGTCAGGCACTGGAACAGCCTGCCCAGGGAGGTGGTGAAGTCCCCATCCCTGGAGGTGTTTAAGAAAGGTGTAGATGTGGCACTTCAGGGCACGCTCTAGCGGCTGAGATTGTAGGGGTTTGGTGTGTGTGTGTGTGTGTGTGTGTGGTTGGACTCTCAGAAGTCCTTTCCAACCATGACAATTCTGTCATGGCAGAATGCACAAGAGAGAATTCTCAGCCTTGTGCTCTGAAGACCACCATTGAACAACCAACATTTAGTGCTTTAAGATGATGCTACAGAAGACTCCATCTGGCTCTGTCCCAAACCTACCCACTCGAAAAGGTGGGACTCCTGAGCAAGGCACAACAGAGGCCCCAGTGTGCCCAGTCTGGTACACTTTGGGACTGGACTGTCGGTGCCCCCCAGCTCTCCAGGGACTTCTTAGTGCAGACAGCAGAGGACACCTCTAAGGAAACACGGCACTGGCAGTGGATGTGTCTCCCCGGGGCAAGCCTGAGGCCATTAGAGTTACTGGATAAAGGCAAAAATGCTCCTCTTATCCTGAGGAGCACATCTAGAGCAGGAGAATCAGGGTCTAAAGGAACTGGTTTCTCTCTACTGGAGAAGAGGAGCTCAGAGATCTGCTGCAGACATGTAGAGCGTGGGTGGGAGGAAGCCTTCTCAGGTGTCTCACACCTCTGAGAGGGCAGCACAGCTCGTTAAAAGCGAGTCGTAAAATACAGGGTTGAATCCAGGCTGAGAATTATACCCCTCTACAACGTACCTTCTACCAGCCTCAGTTCTTCTTTCAATTCTGTATCCATGAGAGACCTTCCAACTCCTTTGGACGTTTATCATCTATGTAAAGGTTTCAGCCCTTCACCTGCTCTTGACTTTTTGCAGAAGTCAAGGCAGTCTTCCCCATTTTGCATGCACTTGCCAAATTTCGGTCTCGCTGCAAGGGCAGGAGGTAGAACTGTCAACAACACTCACTTTTTTTTTTTTTAATGACTAAAAACATTGCTCAAGTTGATGGCCTAAGCTGGTACATCACCCCACCAGCAATGACAAATTAACTGCTTGAAAAAACACGGATTTTAAAACACCTTTTCTAAGCCCTCTCTCAAGCAATCACTGCATGAAACTCTCCTTTCTGTATTTCTTCTTCCTGAGATAAATAAATCCTTCTCCCCAAGTTGCCCCAGGGGAGATTTAGATTAGATGTCAGGAAAAGCTTTTTCTCTCCCAGAGTGGTCAGGCACTGGAATGGCCTGCCCAGGGAGGTGGTGGAGTCACTGTCCCTGGTGGTGTTCAAGAAGCCTCTGGAGGAGGTGCTACAAGACACGATTTAGTAGCTCAGTGGGTAGAACTGGTGATAGGCTGGACTGGATGATCTTGTAGGTCCTTCCCAACCCTGTGTTTCTATGATTTCTGTGATTTCTTCCAGCTCATGTCCTCATATGGAAGCCAACAAGAGCTCAGGATACCCTGAAATAGGCTTCACACCGGCTCCACCCTCACATGTATGTGGATTTGACCTGCAGCAGTCATCGATGCCCTTCAGTGCTCTTCCACGGCACGAGAATTGAGCCACACAAGCTGCCCCATGCAGCGAGTGAACAGCTTAATGTGCCAACGACAGCAAACGTGAGACCTCCGAGATGTTTCAGCAGGTAGAGCATGGCAGCACAGCTCCTCAGAAAAGCCCACTGAGAAGGGGGCAGCCCTTCCACCCCAGGAGCGGAACAGAGGGATGGACCCTGGCCATCCCCCCTAGATGTTCCCTCTTGCTGGCACTCTGACCCGTGACATTATTGGGCATGTTTTGCACATGCAGACTCCCAAGTATAAGATTTCATATGAACTTCTCCGCCTCCAAGGTTAATACTACTACTTGAGACAAATACAAGCCTCTCTGAACGTCTTCTCAGTTGCCAGAAGCCAACCATTTTCAACAAGGGAGAGCCAGCAATGCAGCTTTCATGTACATCTGGTTGTGCTTGAGGCTTCTTTCCGTGTGTCCCCGCTCCTTATCAAGCCCTTCACGCACACACAGAAGGGGGGTGTTTGCCTTCCGTACACCACGGCCGTAATTATCAGCAATTCCACGATAAAGCAGCTGTGAGTGCTGTGGAGCTGCACGAGACACCGTTGTCATTTTACAGGCTGGAAAACCAAGGTATTGAGTCTTTGCTTGTCAAGGTCACGGAGGAACAAATTCATGTTGGAGCTGGAGAAATATGGCTTTTTTTTATTTTTTTTCCCCTGCAGGTAATTAAGTTGGAGCCCAGACGAACACAGCCTTGCATGTAACATTTTCGAGCTAGATTTCATTAGCAGAGAAGGTGGAAAACAATAAATTAAGTTACAAGTTCCTGTACCAGCCTCTGTAACACTCTGAATGAGGGTGGCTCAGATCCGTATTTTAAGTCTGAATTATTGCTGCCTCTGTGGTCCAAATTAAACTGGCAGCGAGCTGAAGGATATCAAGGCGTGAGAAAGGACAAAAGAAAGCAAAAAAACCCAACAACAACAAAAACCCCCAAAATATTGGACAAGGAGGTGCCTGGGGAGGTGGACAACCCCCTGGTAATTCATTGTGTGTAGAAGATTTTTGTGACTGCGGGTTAGAAAAGCAGCAGGGTGAAAAATACAGCTGCTGTTCCGAGCCTTCTCTTCATTCTGCCTTCCTCTTCTTGGACCAGGCGATGCTGCCGAGTGTGAGGCTGAGGTTAACAGCCTTGTTCACCCCAGACCTTCCTCCCCCCTCCTGAAACAGGGTGAAAATAGAGCTGTTTGGATTCCACCTCTCAGAAGCAGCCTCTGCTGTGACATGAGAGGTGCCCGGTCCAGAGGAGACCACACTCTCCCCCTCCACATCATCAGCTGGGATCCCCAGGCCCAGGAAATGTCTCCATTTACACAGATGTGATATATTCTGTATTTCAACTCTGATCCTGAAGGGCACTGTCTGTCCAGCTCCACATCTTGATCTTCCAGCCTAGGTTATCATCTCATCAGCCTACACTCAGCTCCTCTTGACTTCCTAAGGGATATGGGCAGGAGACTTTAGAAAGGGGGCTGAAAACTGCAGTTTTGGATCATTACTCACTGTGCACAACCAGTGAGGTGCCCCACTCAAACAAGGCACCACTGGGTGGACAGTTGCACCAACAGGGAAAAGATATTTCTGGCCCAGAGACACTGGAGATTAACCCATCAGTGCCTTCACTTTTGCCTTTTGAGTAGGTGCTGGGTGTCCCTCCTTTCATAGAATCATAGAATGGTCTATGCCAGAAGGGACCTCCAAAGGTCATCTAGTCCGACCCCCCCGCAGTCAGCAGGGACACCCCCAACTAGACCAGGTTGCCCAGGGCCTCCTCGAGCCTCCCCTTGAATATCTCCAGGGAAGGGGCCTCAACCACCTCCCTGGGCAACCTGTTCCAGTGCTCCACCACCCTCAGAGTAAAGAGCCTGTTCCTAATATCCCATCTAAAGCTGCTCTTCTCCAGCTTAAAGCCATTGCCCCTCGTCCTGTCACTGCAGGCCTTTGGAAACAGACCTTCCCCAGCCTTCCTGTAGCCCCTTCAGGTACTGGGAGGCTGCTCTTAGGTCTCCCCGGAGCCTCCTCTTCTCCAGGCTGAACAACCCCAGCTCCCTCAGCCTGTCCTCGGAGCAAAGGTGCTCCAACCCCCTGATCATCTTGGTGGCCCTCCTCTGGACCTGGACCCGCTCCATCAGGTCCATGTCCTTCCTATCTGGAGGGCTCCAGACCTGCACAGGACTCCAGGTGAGGTCTCACCAGAGCAGAGCAAAGTGGCAGAATCACCTCTCTGGATCTGCTGGCAGCACTTCTTTTGATGCAGCCCAGGATGTGATTTGCCTTCTGGGCTGCACTGGGCCTTCAGAGATTGGGACGCTTCCGACCAACAAGACAGATACACTGAAATCCTCCAGATGCCAGAGATGGTTTCTGATCAGGGATTTATGCCACTTGTTGCCGAAAGCAAGGTCCCATAAGGCATTTACAGGGGCCTAACTGCTGGAGAGAGAACTCCTCTGAACTCGGAAAGCTAAACACGCTTTTCAGGAACTAAGCTCTCCTGTGTTTTCAGCTCACTTTATTATAGCAACAGATCTTTCACCTTCATTTGATATTATGTGCAAAGCAAGAGGTACAAGATTGGGAATGGTTTCTAGCCAGAAAAGCCAGGTGGCAAAGCACTCTCCTGAGCTCATCTGCCACCACGACCCGAGACGGCCGTCCAAGAAAAGCTCAGAGGCAATGTCACTATACTCTAAAAATATCCGCATATGATGAAGCTGTGACGGTGGAAAGATATTTAAGCAAGGAGGCAACGCTGTAATGAGAGCGAGGAGCAGACATCTGCATTCAGCCAAGAGGTGCTGGTCTGCTTCTAACAGAGGAGTTTGCCCCGGACTCAGATGAAGCCACTGCCGTAAGATTTCACATAAAACTGCATCTCTCTGCAGAAGAAGTTCTCCGGAATCAGTTAGTTCTTACAAAAAGGACACCTAAAGAAACGGCTTGAAGTTATGGCCCACGAATGCAGCTAAGGCTGACTGTGGATGAGACTGACAGATTCTCCTCTCACTTTGTGAAGTAACTATACTCAAGTGCTTTGGGACGTAAGTGGTTTGGAGTTTGTTTTTAAAAAAAAAAATAAAATAAAAAATAAAAATCCCACCACCTATCCCAAAATAAAAAAGTCCTCCTGTCAGCTGCCAGGGCAGAAGGCAAGTACCATGACCATAAACTGCTCCTCACACCGTCCCTTATCAGCTATATGTTAAAAGATGGGCAAAGGAAAACCAGTAATCTCGTCACTGAGCTGTCTGCTCACAGGGAAGATTCTTCCTAAAGACCAACTCCTAAAGGCACAAGTAGTAAATATCCTGAATAATCTTTTTAGGATGATGTTCTCTCTGCAGCCATTTTCAACAACTTTCTTTTTTGGCCCCTCCAGCCCCACCTCTGACTTAAAAACCAGAATACAAACACATACCAGTATCCAAATTAGTATCCTTCAATTTACACAACACCTCTTTCTTCCTCTAGGATTACAGAGGCCAAGTAAGACTTTGCAGACTACTCTCTACATGGTTCACGAGTGCCAGCACATGGGTGAAAGATCTTCAGGAGCCTCCCCAGAAGCAGCAATTCCAAACATCATTTCCTTTTCATAAAGGTATTCCCAGGCCTGTAAGTGCCTCTGCCATGTCACTACGCTTCCTACTGCCTTCAGAATGGGTGAAGGCAGCAGGGAAATACATTCTACAAATACATACAAAGGCAGCAACAGAGAAGCCTGAAAAAACCCACGCTTTCTTTGCATCAGGATATCCACTTTTGCTTTCTGATCACCACAGCAGCCTCCCGCTGCAATTTTGTGTCTGCATCACTTGTCCCAAACTTTTCTTTGCTCCAAACCCACCAAAGTCAAATGCATTCTGCTTTGAAGAGAACTGCTGAATGTTATCTGCCCTGAGGCATGTCACTCATCTGGCTTTTCCAGTTCTCCCAGGCAAGCTCTCCAGATGTTCCTGGATTTAATTAAACTCGTAATTGCTTTCTGAAAGTCTTCTTGCCTACACCATTCCACTCATCTGCTTTCCAGAGTTGTTAAGATACTTTATTTAATTACGGGACAAAACCCCCCACTTCATTTCAGCCCTTACTCCGCATCAGACAACACCGCGATTTCCACACATCCTGGCTCAAGTCTTCCAACACCTGTAGGTGCTCTCAGGGCCATGCAGGGAATAAGGCCTTTATATTACCCCCCCCTAATTCATTAGAGATACTGGAAGACATCACGAACACAGGGAAATGTCAGTTTTGCTGCTTAGTGAGTACTTATTCACCACTTCTTACAACAGAAGGGGCAGCCACTGAGGTTAACACAAGGCAAAATGAAATTTCCTTGCTTTGATGACCGACTACGTAAGTGGGTTGAAAAAAAACCTGAAACACAATGCGTTGCTGATGTAAGCATGGCAGCACAGTGCCCCTTTACCTGCAAAAGCACCAGCTCCCACAGACGGAGGCTGGGCTGCACCCCCTCGTAGCACGAGCCTGACAAGTCCAAGGTGCTCCAGGACTCAGATCTGTGCAGACATGGGCTGGATTAACCGTGCCTGAGCTGCAGCGTCGATCCTTTTTAAAAAAACCAGGCTGACTGCTCAGAAGAGCTACATCACTCTGTGCCTTCCCCGGTGGCTTTAAGGAAAACTTTGGGGGCTTGGGCAAGCTGGTGGGGACGATGGAGATATTGCTTGCAGGGCTGAGGGACTTTTCTTTATGGTTTAACTGACTAAAGCTGCAATTTGAACGCACTCATGGGGGAATAAAAGTCAAGCTCCAGGCAATCAAAACACCTCGACGGCTTATTTATGAAAGACTCTATATCTAATCTGCAGAATGAGTCATCAGACTCGATTACAGATTTCCTTTGCATGGTACGGTCTCAGGTCACAGCTTGGTTGTGGACACTCTATGGGCACTCGCTGGTACTGAAGATGCCACAGCAATGCAGAGAGGCTGCAGTTAGATCTCACGCTACATACGATACAAGCACAAAGGAACTGAACTAAGGCAACTTAACTCTGCATTACCCCCGTTTTAACATCTGACTCCCCAGCGCCACGTTTTTATCTCTTCTGGTCCTGCATTTGTTTTTACGAATCTCTGATTCCTTGAGGCATCAACCCCTGACACACTGAAAATGGATTATTTATAAACCATCAACAGGAAAGAGGCACACTTGAGCTTACAGACTGAAGAGCATTCCTAGTGAATTCAAAGTAATTTATAGGCTTTCTTTTGAACGACTAGCACCATCCCCGACACCTTTGCCTTCGCTGGCACGTTGCCTTGTTATTTTGTATGTGCTAACCTCAGCCAGTCTCAGTTGACGTGTTTATCATACCTTCTCCCATACGAACAAAGCCTTATTCTTACCACAGACCCCCTGCCTAAGGCCATTTCTGACCCAGGAATGCCGTCCTCATTGCCACTCGGCCCCTATCTACATTTTAGAAATACCTTTTTGGCCATAAGATAAGGCACAGGCGCAGCGGGCCCCTTGCTCGCAGCCTGGTGTCGATAACAAAGGCGGCGTCACCACAGCGAAGGCAGGAAGGTCAGGGCAGCACCCGCACCCCGGTTTAAGGGGAGAAGCACAGGAGCCGGTGTCCGTCAGCGTTTCACAGCTCGGCCATTGCCTGAGCACACACTGACAGCCTCCGCCCCAGAAAAATTATGGGAAAACACAGCCCTTTGCTGGGAATGCAAGGGGTAACGAGCTGTTCTGGACACTTCCACCCTGGAGAAGATCTCCAACGACAGCACGGGGAAGGAAAGACCCAAGTGGCCATTCTGCGTCCAGCTGGGCCGCCACCGTCGTCCCTCCAGGCCGGGCATTTGCCTTAAAGCTTGGGATGTTGCCAGCTCGCTGTACCCCCGGAGAGCTCATCCGATTCCCCGGCCCTCCACCGGCCTCTGAAATGTCCCTGTCCCCACCCTGTCCCCGTCTCTCTCACCTGTTCTGGGGCCGGATGCCCAGCAGGTAGCTCCGCCGGTCGGGCCGGGAGGCCCAGGCCGCGCTCTCGGCCTCCTCCGCCCCTTCCACGCTGCCCGTTCCCCGCCCGTAGAGGCCAGCGAGGGCCCGGCGGGTCGAGCCCATGGCGGCGGCAGGGCTGCAGCTGCCCCTACCCCCGCCGCCGCTGCCCGCCCTGTCACTCACCGCCGGCATTTATAGCCGCCCCGCACATGCCGCTGTCAGTCGGGGGCGGCGGCGGCGTGACGCGGTGGCCGCGGCCCGGCCGGGCCCGGCCTCCCCGGGGCTGGGGGCCCGGTCTGCCCCGGGCCCTGGCTGCCCCCGCTCCCCCCGGGCCTGGGATCCCGGCCTTCCCCAGGGCCTGGGGTGCCCGGTCTGCCCAGGGGCCTGGCTGCCCCCCAGGGGCCTGGCTGCCCCGGAGAACTTGGCTGCCCAGCTTCCCACGGGGCCCCAGTCTGCTCCAGGGCTTCAGGCCTCACCTCTTCCTCCATCCATCACAACCAGCTCAAGTTCATCTTTTGGGGAGAAAGTATATTTTTTTGTTGGTTTTAATAATCACCTCCACCCCTCAATTTGGGGGATTTCTCGCACGTCAAAGATGTCTCAGGATCATCTAAAACATCCCCTGGTGTCTCACAGGCCCAAGGCTCAGGCCTGGACACTGTCACCCCAAAATGCAGTCATGGCAGTCCTCTCCTCCTGTCAGTTTTTATCCAGGGCTGCCCAGGAAAAGGTCTATGATGGTATTTATTCGGTCTCCACAAAAAGAACAGCACAAAAGAGGGCTATAAAAGGTGGGTACATGTCACAAACTATTACCAGCAGTGATTTAATGCCAAAATGAAAACACAATGTGCAATAAAATGGGATTTATTCTTGTTCCACCCTTTGTCTTGCCTGTCAAGCTGCTGTACCGTGCGCCGCAGGCACGTCGCTGATAGCACTGCATCTCTCCGGCACGGGATTGACAGATGGAGCCGATTTGCTGCGGATCGACTCTCTGCTGGTGACTGCACTACGGCCATGGCTGCAGAAGTGGTAAGACAATGGCAGAGAAGATGATGGCAGTAGTTGCCTGCTCCAGAGTGAGGAAGACAACAGGCTTTGAGCTGGTCATCCCTGGGCAGGAGAGATAACGAATGTAGCAGCGAGCAGCCGGGAAGGTGTTGGCCGGGTGGGTCACTTGGTGCAGGGCAGTGCCAATTCCTCTTCCCCAGCAAGCACGGTGATTTGGAAGGTGGCTTTGGATAAGGACGTGCGGAGTGTGTGGTCACCTATACAGGTTGAGGGGGGGTGTGGGGGTGTGCACAGGAATGCAGAGTGTGTACACCACGTGAGCACTGGCACAGGGATGTGCACAAGACACACACACAGGGTTGAGAGTGCTCAGCCTTGACCTCAGCTCTTCTGGTTTGATATATTTGGTATATCAAACCATATATCTGGTATATCAGATGTAGTTTGATCTGGTATATCAAAAATCAGTCCAAATGGAAGGGGTGGGTACAAACTGAGCCAGATCTGCAGGTGGAGAAACTGATGCCCACCAAAAGAATTGCTGAGCCCGGCAGATGCCCAAACCTGGGCACATGGGAGGGCAGTGACATCTGGGTTTTGGGGAAAAGTTTGTGGGGAGCGGCGCGACGGGGGGGGATTCAGCCATGCAATCCAGTAGAGTGGCACTTGCAGACAACCACCAGATCCGAGTGAATTTTACTTTCATACAAAGTTTCTTGGATCACGTTGACTTTGGTCAGCATCAGTGTCAATAATTTGGTGTTTGTGGACATAGTAGTTATGATGTGGTCCTCCGAAGCACTCCGAATCTGGATTTACCCAGTTGGTTGACAAGTGGCCTGATCAGACTTGTAGCTCTTCCACTCAGGCTCCAATGAAATGTTTCTCTCGGCTCCGATCTCAGCTTAGTCTCGCATTTGAGCAGTGTTCTGGAAGGAGCCTTCTGTCATCTCAGGTGCAGGTACTGGAGCTTATTTGCTTTTTGCAGGCCACTATGGCAGGTGATTACACTATCAGGCATGTAAATAGCTGGATTTGTGATACCAGAGAGGATACTTGGTCTTGGCAAATGCAAAAGAGATGGATCTCATAAGATGTTTTGATGTAGTCCTAGAAAATATGGGGAAGGAAGGGAGTCCCAGAGGGCTGACTGAGGATCTCACCTTTACCAGGAAGTAAAATAGCAGATGAAATTGCATAAAACCAAGGTAACATGATCCACAGGGGAGAGAACGATACTCGGTTTTGAGAGGCAGCAGTGGGCTCTTTGTGGGCTGACGCCACTCAAGAATAATCCATCTCAAGCAGAATACAGTAGACCTGAAAAATAAACGAATCCAAAACTCGCAGAAAGGGCAGCAAGGATGACCAGAGATCCAGACTGGCTGATGCGTGAAGAATAACTGCATAGGCCAGGACTCGGAAGGAACAGCTGAGGTGCATATAACTGAGGAATACGCAGCTGCTAGGGACAAGGAGAACAAGTCCAGGGACATCAAGTGAAATTAGCAGGAGGTAAAATCAGTGAAAAGGAGATGTCTCCTCCCTCCCCTTGGCATTAAGCTGCTTCCACACATTGCTGTGGCTGCTCAGACGTCAGTAAGGGTTAAGAAACTCCATAGGACAAATCTGTGGAAGGAAAATCTCTTAAGATTTGCTCAGGACAAAGATATTACCTTTGGCTCAAGAACTCTCCAAGCTACAAAGGAATGTTCTCTCTGTGTGTCCCCTGATCTCACACCCTTTGCTGTGCCCTGGCTGCTCCCCAAATGTGGGAGGCTGGATGGTAGGAGGAGGATGCAAGGTGGCATTCTCCTGCTCCCATCCATTTCTCTGAAAGGAGGAGGACATTCAGGTCCCACAGCTCCAGGAAACCTGAATTTAAGTCCCAGCAAATGAATAACACATTATTTTACCATTCCATCACCATCGCCTTGTCTCTTGGGGGGTTGACCTGATAGAAGAGAGCCCAGACCATCTTGAGAAGGGTGTCCAGAACAGATGGGTCTCTGTGTCAGGCCTAGAACTGTGTCCAGTTTTAGTCTCCCAAGTACGGTAAAGACACACTGGAGGGAGTCCAGAGAAGGCCACCAAGATGATTAAGGGAGCTCGGAAACATGACAGAGGAGGAGAGGATGAGAGAAACTGTGTTTAAGCTTTCAGGGGAGGGCTAAATGGAGACCTCCTCGTGCTCTTCAACTACCTGTGTCTGGAGGGTGCAGACCAGACAGAGCCAGCGGCTTCACAGAGGTGCAAGAGGGGTAGTCTGAAAAACAACAAATGCAGGTGGCAAGGAGGAAAGTTCTGATTAGATATTAGGAAAAGAAATTGTGCTGTGAGTGGGATCAAACAGTGCAACGGGGTCCCAGGGAGGTGAGTGATCTCCATCCTGGGAGACGGGCACCTGTGGATGGGACAAGGAGCCGAGCAACTGACTGACGTCCAGCTGAGAGTGGGGGGCTGGACCAGAGACCTCCAGAGGACCCTTCCCACCCTGCTTATGCCATGGTTCTGTGCCTCACCCTGGTAGCAGGGGGAAACCTGAATGGTGAGCTCAGGTTTAGCCTGACCACGGTGAGACAAAGCCTGCTGTGGTGTTTGATCTCTGCCCAAACACAAGGTGGATGGTTTGGTTTTTGGTTTTTTTCTGCCTTTTTAGCCTCTGAATGGATCTTGGGCCCGTCGCCCCGCTGAGGCAGCAGCTTACAGCATCTGCTCTCCCCTCACTTCCTTCACAAGAGAGTGACAGTGCCCTCTGTTCCCGCCTCCGTTTGGAAGCGTGCTCCCTCACCATTTAGTTTTTTGAAGGCTCAGCCAGCCGGCCGCAATCCTTGTTAGCAAAGCTTTCCTCCCCTGCCTGCAAATCCAGCGCTGACTCACAGCGAGAGCCGCGGATGTTTTCTCGCTCCCCTCACACGATAGATAGAGCCTTCCCTTTCCCCGCCAGCACCCACACCCATCGGTTCCTCCCTTTCTGAAATCACAGGCTTCTTCCTGCTCTCCAACGTGACGTCAACAAGCTCTCACCACCGCCACCACCCCCGCCCCGATTCTTCACCAAATATTCATGCAGACCCTGCCAGGGCAGGGCTCTTACGGAGGACAAGCACGACAGAAGTTTAGGTTTGGGGTTTTTTTTGGGGGGGTGGAAGGAGGTATTTGATGGAGGATTCTCTCTGAAGCCCAGAGAAGCAGTCTATGGGGAACACAGCAACCTCCAGCTGTTTGAAGCAGCTCCACTGCATCAACCAGCAGTGTCATCTTTAGCTCCGGGAGAGTGCTGGGGTTAACTTAATGATAATTTTTATTCATTACCTGCACTCTACTTTTATAATAACCCTGCTTTACAGGCATGACATGGAGCAACTGGCATGTTCTCGGCTGGAAACTTCATTTGCAATCCATTAATATCTTTATTTTAAACCTACAAGGCTGTATTTCCAAATGCTCGGCTGGACCCCCTGGTCCTTTCTGGATCCCTTTCTGAACCCTTCAGAAAAAGGAGGGTCTGTGTGGTCTCAGAGACAGCTGGGGAGAGGAGCACAAAGAAGGTTCCTATGAGTCTATGATAAGCATCACCTTCCCTGTGTCCAGGAAAGGAAAGTGCCAGTCCCTGTGGGCTCAGGGATTGTCCTGGATCAGACCTACAGATAGGGGGTAGCATGTTTTCCTACCTGGCTGTCCCAGGTTGCACAGAGCAAAAGACATAGAAGGAGAAAACCCTTCCTCTGCCCACCAGTTTTGTTGGGTTTGGGCTTTTTCCAAACATCTTCTTCCCCATCCCTTGTAAGACAAAAGCAGCAGGTAGAGGCGCATCCCTCGGCCTTGCTTGGTCCCTCCAACCTTATGGCGTGGCTCTGCTCTGCCCTAGGTTCCCTAGGGAACACCGTGGAGGTGATCCATGACCGCTTTCATCCACAACTGTCTCTCTGCCGTCTTGGAGACCTGCCTGCAACCTTCCATGCTGCCACAGAAGGCACTTGGGAGAGATATCCGTGGTGGCCTTGCTTTTCCATGGTCAGCCACAGTCATCACTATTGTGAAAACCACTGCTGCTGGCCCGAGGGGAGAGAAGTATCAGCAGGGGAGCTAGGGTTTCTCTTGGAGCTCCTTCTCCAGATGGTCCATGGTCTCTCTCATAAAGTCCTGGTCCCCATCACTCCTGGCACTGCAGGAAACTGCTGCTCAGGGCTATTGGTGGGAATTTTTCTGCCCTGGAACTGGGAACCAGTCAGCAGGACCCCACTAAGTCCTGAGCCCATCCCCATTGGCTTTGTGTCACACTCCCTGCCCAGTCACTTCAGAGCAAACTTCGTTGGGAACGACAACCAGTTGCTCCCTGTTGGCCTTCCATCCTCTCCATTCACCATTTCTCAGACCTCCTCAGCTCGTTTCCACGCGGTCCTCCCCAGCTCCTGAAAGGTGACGAGTTTAGGTTTGATGAGTCTGATCCTACTTGCCCTAACTATGTAAATGAAAGCCACGGCTTTCATAACGCCACAGCAAGGAGTCCTGACGCTCACCACCACGTCGTTTCCCCCTGTGGGAGCAGGCTGTCCCCAGCCGTCCCAGTTCTGCCACATCCTGGAGGGGCTTGTGCAACCTCCAGGCGAGCTGGCCCAGGGCCACTTCCCCTGGGGCCCTCGTGATGCCCAGCCCGGCTGGAGGGGAATTTCTCAGAGGAAGCAGCCCAGTGGGGTTCCTGCCCGCCCAGCGGAGCAGAGGCAGCAGAGCTGTGGCTCCACCATGAGCCTTGGGGCTGCGGCCCCTGGGAGAGAGGTGAGGGCAGCTGTGGGGTGCGAGGACGGTGGGGAGGGGGTGATGACATCTGTGGGGATGCAGGCAAGGATATCCATGGGGATGGGGGTGAGGACACCCATGGGGACAGGGTGTTTTGGCAGGGGGGGAGTTGGACTAGATGATATCCAGAGGGTCTCTTCCAAGCCCATATCATTCTGTGATTCTGTGGGGGTGAGGACACCCGTGGGGATGTGGGCAAGGATATCCATGGGGANTTGGTACCCGAGCGAGAGCCGCCTCCCGTCGGAGCGGGCTGTACCGTGCCGTCCCGGAGCAGCTCCGGCGCCGTCGGGCGCCGCCCCACGCGGTTGGGCCGTGGGAGCGGGGCGGGCCCGGCGGCGCGGAAGTGCGGGGCCGGTGGGGCTTCCCCCGGGACGGCGGGGCAGTGCGGGGCAGCGGCCCGGCCCCGTGCGGGGTGGGGAACCCGCCCAGGCCCAGGCCCAGGCCCGGCGACCCCGTCGGACGGGCCCGATCCACCTCCCACCAGCTCCGGGCCCTGCCGTCTCCCCTTCCGTCCCAGGTGCTGCTGCCGCTTCCCCGGGAGAGGAGNGAGAGGTGAGGGCAGCTGTGGGGTGCGAGGACGGTGGGGAGGGGGTGATGACATCTGTGGGGATGCAGGCAAGGATATCCATGGGGATGGGGGTGAGGACACCCATGGGGACAGGGTGTTTTGGCAGGGGGGGAGTTGGACTAGATGATATCCAGAGGGTCTCTTCCAAGCCCATATCATTCTGTGATTCTGTGGGGGTGAGGACACCCGTGGGGATGTGGGCAAGGATATCCATGGGGATTGTGGTGAGGACACCCATGGGGTGGGGGGTGAGGACACCCATGGGGATGCAGGCAAAGATATCCATGGGGCTGGGGGCAAGGACACCCATGGGGACAGGCTGAGGACACTTGTGGGAATTCCGGGGGCAAGGACATCCACGGGGTGGGGGAGTGAGGACACACCCGGGGATGTGGCCAAGGACACCCGTGGGGAGGGGGAGAGCATGGTTGTGGGGATGGGGTGAGGACACTTGTGGACATGGAGGTGATGACACCCGTGGGGAGGGGGAGAGGAGACCCGTGGAGAGAGGCAGGGGGACACCGTGGGGAGGCGGTGAGGACACCCGTGGGGACAGCAGCGAGGTCACCCGTGTGTAGGGGAGGCACGGGCCGTTTGGTACCCGAGCGAGAGCCGCCTCCCGTCGGAGCGGGCTGTACCGTGCCGTCCCGGAGCAGCTCCGGCGCCGTCGGGCGCCGCCCCACGCGGTTGGGCCGTGGGAGCGGGGCGGGCCCGGCGGCGCGGAAGTGCGGGGCCGGTGGGGCNCATCACCCTTTGTGCCCCGAGGGACCCCCCCAACAAGCCCCGTGGCATCCCCTGGGCACGGGCGGCTGAGCATCCCTGTTGTTCCAAATCTTCTCCCGGGATGGGTGCTGGGGACCCCCTCTAAGTAGCCCAACGTGCCCGACCACTGTCCACCTGCTGGAAGCGAGCCCCCTGGGCTGTGTCTGCCGGCTCGTTTCCATCTCCCTTGCCTTCTTCCTCTGCAGCCATTGCCATCACTGAGCAGCCGGTCTCCGTCTCCGTCCCCGTGGGATACTCCTTCACCCTGCGGTGCAGGGCCGAGGGACGCACCCCACTGCAGTACCAGTGGTTCTGCCAGCACCAGGTAAGGCTGGGAGCAGTGGTAGTAGCCCTTGGGCACGCCAGCAGGCTGTGTTCTGGGAAGCAGGAGGCTAGAAGGAGCAGGGGCTACGGTGTGTGTGCCCACCCAGGGCTTCTGCAGATGCTGGGAAGGAGCTTGCAATGGAAAAGCTCCTTCTCCTGTGCCTCTGCGGCTGGAGGAGGGAAGGAAACTGGGGATTTACACTTTTCCTGCTCTTACGAGGGGCTTGCGGGTGCCTTCTGCTACAAGTGACGTGGGGAGGGACTTGCTGCCCACCGCCTGTGTTTTCCCTTTAGTCTGTCTGCTGCCAGATTCCTGGTGCCACCAAGCAAGATTTGCCCGTCACCGCACAGCAGACCCAACTCTACACCTGCAGAATCAATGACCTCTACAGAAATGCCGTCTTCTCTGACTGGGTGAAGGTGGAGGTCCATCAGTGTGTTGCCAGAGGTGCGAGCGTGTCTTCTAGCTTTTCTATACTTTATGCTTTCCCCGCCCTTGAAAGAGTGATCCTGTGCAATTCCTGGGGTCAGTGTGTCCTTCCAGCTCGAAAATGGCAATACAGGAGGATTGCTCCAGCAACGTGAGCCTGCAGGTCTAAGACAGGCACCTGCGTCCATCCTCTGGATGGTTCAGGTCTCTGTTGTCATCCCAGTGTGCCTGCTCCTCCTGCCGATCGCTCATCCGGTGTTTCCCAGAGCTATACAGGGCGTTTGCCTCTTTGTGTGAGCCAGAGGGACTGGAAGAGGCAGCCTGGCTATCTCAAAGCTGAGCGAAAATAACTCCAGGTGTGGTTGACCTCGTCAGGTTGACTGCACCCTTGTCAGGAAAGGGCAAGCGTCATGTTTGGGAAGAGAGAGTCAGGGCTTTGGCGTGTCGTTTATTGTTGTGGGTGTTGCTCTCAAGGATTCCCTGCTCCCTGAGCAGAAAGGTGCAGCTGTGACAACCTGTGGGATGGCGTCTCCTGGTGCAGGTGGAAAAAGTTCACTTTTCTGGCACAGAGTCCTATTTTTTCCAGGGGTGGGTGGGTGTGGGAATCGCCATTGTTTTCTGCCTTTGTGGAGGGAGGACTAATTCTGCGTCACCTCTCCGCAGGCCTGCCCCCTCGGCTCTGGCGAGGAGAACCAGTCATCGTCCTCAACCCCACTGAGCAGCGGGTGGAGGTGGGGAAGCCGCTGCAGCTGCAGTGTGCTGCCATGGGGGTCCCAGCCCCCAGCTTCCAGTGGTACCGGAACGGGAACCTGCTGGAACAACAGAAGAAAAAAAAGCTCTGGGTAACGTTGCCTTGCGATAATTCAGAAACTTTGGCTGCTGAGGTGGGTGGTTGGGAGAAGCTTGTTGCTGGCTGGTGGGCGTGGGAGAGCCTCAGAAGCCTTGGAGAGACTGCTGGAAATGCTGGTATTTTTGTTTTGGCCTTGGCAGGTGGCAGTCCTTAAAACAGGCTCATATATGTGTGTCAGGGCTCAGGGTTTCATAGAATGATAGAAATCATAGAAACACAGGGTTGGAAAGGACCTACAAGATCATCCAGTCCAACCGTCCTCCTATCACCAGTTCTACCCACTGAGCTACTAAATCGTGTCTTGTAGCACCTCCTCCAGAGGCTTCTTATGGTGGCTCCACCACCTCCCTGGGCAGGCCATTCCAGTGCCTGACCACTCTTGGGGAGAACACATTTTTCCTGACATCTGATCTAAATCTTCCCTGGGGCAACTTGTGGCCATTCCCTCCAGTCCTGTAGGACTGGGAGAAGAGGCCAACCCCCCTCCTGTTCACAGCCTCCCTTCAGGGAGTTGTAGAGTGCGAGGAGGTCTCCCCTGAGCCTCCTCTTCTCCAGACTAAACAATCCCAGCTCCCTCAGCCCTTCCTCATAAGACTTGTGCTCCAGACCCTTCTTGGGCTTTCTTGGTCACCTGGACACGCTGCCAGCTCATGTTCAGACGAGCATTGACCGACACTCCCAGGTCCTTTTCCTCTTCCAGCCACTCTGCCCCAAGCCTGTGGCGTTGCATGGGTCTCTTCCAGCCCAAGTGCAGGACCTGATACTTGGCCTTGTTGAACCTCAGCCCATTGGCCTCAGCCCAGCAATCCAGATCCCTCTGAAGGGCCTCCCTACCCTCAGGCAGAACAACACTACCTCCCAACTTGGTGTCATCTGCAAACTGACTGAGGGTACACTCAATCCCCTCATCTAGGTCATCAATAAAGATATTAAACAAGATAGGCCCCAGTACCAACCCCAGGGGGGACACCACTTGTAACAGGACACCAGCTGGACTTAACTCCATTAACCACTGTGTGGTCAGGTGAAGGCCAGCAGAAAGCCATCTCTCCTTGCCTGTCATCCCTGTCTCTCCAGTCCTTGAGGAGCAGCCTCCTGCTCAGCTTCTTTCCCTGCGAAAGCACTCCCTGTATCACCCCTCTTGCTTTGATAGCTGACCAAAGGGCTCCGGCTGAAGAGGGAATACATTTTATGGGCTGCTTTCAAAGCGGTGGATGTTTCTCTGAGATCTTAACTAATTCATAGCTGCGTCAAGGGCTCTTGGCCTTTCTGCAGCAGTGGCACAAGAACAGCTATGGTATGTCTGTGCTGGGGACTGGAGAGCGAGGGAACCGCGGGAGCACTGGCTGCCCGCAGGAGAGCTTAGGAGGAAAAGTGGTTGGTTCCCACAGAAAATAGTCAGGGAGACAGCAAAAGGTTTTGGATTTGTTTTGGGCCACTGACCAGAGCTTATCCAGTGCTGTCTTCTTGATGAAAGAAAGGCAGATTTCATTCTGGGGCATCCCGTGGAGGGTAATGAAGACAAGAGATCCAATCTCTTCTCAGCAGGGGTAGGTGATACTACAGGGGGCAGTGGCCTCAGATTGCATTTTTCACCGGGAAAGTTCCATCTGGGTTAGGAAGAGGCTCTTCATTAGAGGTGGGTAGCGCTGCCCTGGATCTGGACAAGCAGCGAGGTCTCTGTCCTTGGAGGTTTTCAGAACTCAATTAGACAAAGCCAATACCAACCTCACCTTGTGGTGGCTTTAGTTTCTCTCTGAGCAAGAGCCTGGGCTGGAGAACCATAGAGGTCCTCACCAGCTGGTACTGTGCTGATTCTTGTCCCATGTCAAGAGAGGTGGATAAGACTTGAAAACTTGCCAGAAGAGAGCAATGGGCATGACCAGAAATCTAGAAAATGTCACCTAAGAGGAAAAGCAGGCAACCTTCTGATGTTGGCCACGTACCGTCCTCCTGGTGTGGCTCCTGGGGCAGAGTGTGATTGTGACACAGGGCTTGGGGGCTGCTGGGAAAAGAAAGGAAGGCATTTGGGCAGAGGATTCTTGCACTGTAGAAGCTGGGGTCAGCAGCAGACCTTAGTGTGTGGCCTTCCTGAGCTTCTTAGAAAGACAAAAGTCATGGGCAAGGAATGAGGTCTCAGCAAGACAGCAAGAAAAAAGAGTCTTTATTCCAGGAACACTTTGGCAGATGTCAGAAGGGTGCCACAAATTTTCAGCGCGAATAATGTGATTTCACTTTTGGTGTGTCTAGATCACCCACGCGAAGGTCAGCGACTCTGGCACGTACCTCTGCTGCGCCTCCAACAGCCACGGGGAGCACTGGACCAACGCCGTGGATGTTCACATAGGTGAGCGGAGCCAACCCACGACTGCTTTGCTGCAAACCACCCTTCTAGCCTAAAAAGCAGCTGGAGGACAGACAGGAATTTAGTGCTGTTGCCTGGAAGCGCTGGGCTGGTGAACAAGGAGCTCAGCACGGGCACGTTACCCTGCAGCTCAACGGTGCAAGGGGAAGCTGGGCTCCGGGGTGTGGGATTGGGAGAAGTAGGATGCATGGCTCTGACGTTGCTTGGATGTCTCCTGAAGCTTAGATGGATCTTGCACCCCTTTTTGTTAAGAGAAAGAATCACGGGATTGTCAGAGTTGGAAGGGACCTCTAGAGGTCCATTAGGGACCATCTAGAGCCCGTTATTCAGGGCTGCATCCAGGCGGGGCTTGAAGGTCTCCAGAGAAGGGGACTCCACACCCTCCCTGGGCAGCCTCTGCCAGGGCTCTGACACCCTAAACCCAAAGAACTTTCTCCTCATCTTTGAATGGAACTTCCCGTGTTCCAGCTTGTGCCCGTTGCGCCTCGTCCTGTCACCGGGAACCACTGAGAAGAGTCTGGCTCCATCCTCCTTCAACCCACCCTTCAGACACTTGTGAGCATTGAGAAGGTCTCCCCTCAGCCTTCCCTTCTCCAGGCTAAAGAGTCCCAGCTCTCTCAGCCTTTCCTCAGCAGGGAGATGCTCCAACCCCTCCATCATCCTTGTTGCCCTACACTGGACTCCCTCCAGTTGTTCCCCGTCTCTCTTGAACTGGGGAGCCCAGCACTGGAGGCAGGATTCCAGTTGTGGCCTCACCAGTGCAGAGTGGAGGGGGAGAATGCCCTCCCTTGACCCACTGGCCACACTCTTCCCTACAAATCCTGGGATTCCATTGGCCCTCTTGGCCACCAGGGCACATTGCTGGCTCATGGGTAGTTGACCATCTACCAGGACCCCCTTCTCCTCAGAAGTGCTTTGCAGCAGGTCCGCCCCTAACCTCTACTGGTACCTGGCAGAAAGACCAGTGGTTTTAAATGCCAGTTCTCCAGGGAGCTGAAGGTAAGAGCTTGGGGCTCTCCAGGGAAGCAGGAGTGTCCTGGCATCCCTGTGGTGGCTGTCACAGGAGCAGCCTGCAGAGCACAATTTCACACCCCGGTTATACTGGACACGATGATCTCAGCAGTTCTGCACAGACCCTGCTGAGTGGTGGGCACAGGCATCCTGTCAGCCCCGTGACAAATAGGATTCCTTGATAACGGGGGGTAACAAGGGAAGTGGCATCTGTGAAAGGGAAAAAAAAACCCAAACAAAACCAACCCCCAAAACGTGGCGATCGGCTGTACTGTGGGATGCTGCTGGGTCCCGCAGTCTGTTGGAAATCTGCCCTGTTGGAGCGGGTTGAAGCGCTCTCAGGTACTCGCTGTGGGTTTCTTGCCTTGCCAAGGGGCTGGTTTAATCACTCCCCGGCCAAATTGCAGCAGGGTCCTTTGCTAAAACTCACTCACAACCTTTCTGAGACGAAGGCGTGAGCTCAGATGCTTAGAGCTGGAAAGGATGTTTATTTCAGGAAGGTTCAGGCCCCTCGGGCTGGCAGCCCAGGCCTGATGCTGTCTGAGCTGATGGATCCTGAGGAGAAGATGTGTCCCCAGAGCCTCCAAAGTGCTCCACCTTTGGTGTGAGGCCGCCTTGGCCCTCTCTGCCGCGAGAGGAGAATAGCACGGGCTCGCTTTGCTGGCTCTTTACTCCATCTAGAGATTTTTCTCTGCCATCAACTTCTCATCTCACTTTTTAAGCTGTCTTTATAAATTGTTCTGGAGTGCAAACTGGTCCTTTATAGCCAGAGAGCACGCTCCCAGCCCCCTTGCAGCTTGTGAAACAGCATCCAGGTGGGGAGAGGCAGCTATAAAGGGGCCTGGGATTAAGTTGGGTTCAGAACATCACGGCTGGGCAGCTTTAACATGCAACAGGCAGCTCTGTCAGAGGCAGAAAAGGATGAGTGGGCTTTTTCCTGATGGCTTTCCAGCCATCCCTGGAGCATTAACAACACTGGTTCAGGTGCTAAAAGTCTTCCAGACCCGTGAGCTTTATGTAGTTAAAAACATGCCCGTAGTTTCTTCTTTCAGAGCCTGTAGGACTTTAGAGTTTTCTCTTGCACCAGTTTTTTTTAATATTATAATGTTTAAATTAAACAGGAAAATCTGTTAGGGATAATGATGATTTTAGGAGGCTGGAAGAGGTCGGGCAGGGGAGCTTGTAGAGCTTGTGAAAGTGAGTCACAGCTGGGGTGGCTCATTTTTTGAGCCGGAACTGCTGAAAGGCAGGGAAAGGCAAAGCAGGGAGGTGAAAGGCACTGGGAATATTATCATAACCAAAAGCAAACAGCCAGCTTCCTCTGTGCTCACGGGGAAAGGCTCTCTGTTTTGACGCTTACGTTGATCTTGAGTCATTGCGCTTCCTTCGCTGTCGCTGCCGTGAAGGAACAGGCAAGTCAGCTCCAAGCTTTTGCTTCCCAGCTTGCTCAGGATTTCAGAAATCCTCCCCAAAAAAATCACCAGACCAGTGTTTTTTTGGGGTTTTGGGTTTGTTTCTTTTTAGGTTAGCAATTAGACTGTGAAGGACTTGCCCAAGGTGTGTTGCTGGTGGGGATGCTCTGCAGTGTTTGATCCAGCTTTGCGTGGCTGGGGTGTGTTGGAGCAGGCTTCAGAGCTGAGGTGGGAGGGAGCTGGCACTGGGCACAGGTTTACCATCTCCCCCTTTCTTTTCCAGGTACACATCACTCTGAAAAGTTTTTTGGTGAGTACTGTCATCTTTTCTTCCTAAGCAATTATGCCCTTAATTAAGAGTCAGGCTGCAGGGTGGATGGGAGGGCAAGGCTTTTCCTGCAGAGACTGCTTCAGGCCTTTATGCTCCCACTGTCCTGGGCTCTGTGTTTTTGGGAGCAGGGCTCCAAGGCACAAGGATTAGTCCCATTCGTTTGTTTCCCCTGATGGAACTCGGCACATGGAGACAGATTATTCCTTCTGAGTAACCCAGCCTTGACCTCCATGCCCACCAAATGAGTTTAAAAGTGTTGTTCACACAACACCTTTCCCTTCCTTGAAATACCTCCTCAGAGCAGGGCAAAGCTCTTCCACCACTACCAACTGCCATAAATCTGGTTTTCCTACAGCAGGAGCCCAGGGTTTCTCTCCTTCAGCCCCATGGGGGAAAGGGGCTCTTACCTTCCTCCCAGGCACTGCTGGCACGTAAGACCTGTGGTCACCGTAGGGCAGGTGACAAATAACCCTGGTAGCACAGATCCTCCTACGCTGCTGTGATTTTGCTGGTCAAGGGAAAAACTTTTCAAGTCTTTCTCTTAAAATGACGGTCTGTGTATTTTGTCAAAGGTGGCCAAGGGCTTTGGGGGGAGCACTTCAGCCTTGCAGCAGCATAGGCTCTAGCCTTCCTGCCTAGACATAAGAAAAGCTTTTCCTAACCCTCACTCGACTAAAGGAAGTGAGACCTTGCCTTCTTCTGAGCATTTACAGCTTTGCTGGTCGGTGTTTCCGTTAGCTACAGGCAAGATAGCACTTCTGGTGGGCAATAACCACTACCAGCATCATCCCAACCTGATGGCTCCTGTCACGGACGTGTTTGAGCTGAGCCTTCTTCTGGAGCAGCTGGACTTCCAGGTTGTCTCCCTTCTGGACCTGAACAAGGCTGAGATGGTGACAGCAGTCAGTCGGTTCCTGCAGCTCCTGGGGAAGGGAGTCTATGGTAAGACAAAGCCAGTGAGATAAGGTAGCCAGTGGGTGGGTAGCAGTGGCTGATGCTAGGGAAGAGCAGGGATTTGGCAATTTTTCAAACAGCTGTTGAATTAAAAGAGGAGAAATTGAACTTTCCTTTAGAAGAGCCCTCCGGTACAGTCCCCAGCAGCATGTCTGCAGTGGTGCCGGGCTTGGCAGAAGCCCCCAGGTAAACACCGTTCCATTTTGGCCAGGTTCTAGGCAGGCAAAGCAGGTGTCTCTCCATCATGTGGCTCAACTCCAACGGCACCATCTCACGCTGAGGTTTTGGGGAACCACTACTTCTGATGGCAGAGGGGAGAAGGGCTTTTGATGTTTCCTTAGCTGAAAAATTGAGATTGATTCTCAGTTGTCCCCTCTACACTCCTTTGTGAGGAGAGAAACTCCCTTTTGAGCTGTGACTGGTACAGCTGGTTACAATTTTCTTGTTTCTCTTTCCTGATGGTCTAATTTGAGCCTCTGAGAGCCTTTTTGGAGAAGTGCATTCCCAGCTGCAGATGGTTTTGAGGTTGGGCTTTGAGCTTATTTCACACTTCCCTCAGGAGGAAGCATTCTTCAATCACAAAACCAACCTTGGGGGGTCTTAAAGCAGGTGTTGAGAGTTGGTGGTGAATGTAGCTCCTTTGGGGTTTCTGACGTTCTCCCGGCCATGGATACCCTAAAAACACCTGGCAGATGGGGTTGGTTTTGTTTATTTGCTTCTGAGGGTTAGTGTGAGGCTTATCTTCAGAGCCCTCCAGGCTGTGTGGCACACTAGGGCACCTTGGGCACCAACTCCAGCGGGGCTCAGCGTGAGGTTTGGAGGTTGTGCAACCGACGGGGACACGGCTACAAGGGAAATGCTGCAAAGCCACCTCGTTGCAGGAAAGCACTGACTCACTTGGGGAGGCTGAGCGGGCAGGGACGTGCAGGAGGCGGTTGTCACCGCTCCGGCCAAGCGTGTCATCTGATGATGGCGTGTGTCTGTGACTTCACTCACATCTTCCTTTCGGTGGTTCCTCTCTGAAATTCCCTTACATCTCAGGCTTTACCTCCTCTCCTAGGTCAGAGCCATCCCTGGGGGACTGCTGTGTCTTTCCCATGGCACTGCCATCCCTCCCCTCTATCCGTAGTGCCTGAGGACCAAGTGGCATTTTGTCCACAGCGCTCCCCTTGTTTTTGTAAGCATTGGAGAGAAGAAAAAAAAAAAAGAATTGGAAACAGCAAACCTTTCATACCTTATTTAAACTTCTAGTGCTTTTCTGCATTCGTGGCCACTGATCCTTCCTGGCAAAATTGATTTTGTGCACTGGCAGGGAAAACATTCACAGCTGAGTTACTGAACCTTGATAAGCCTCGAGTGTTTGCTCCCGATGTTGGTTTTCTTTGCAGTTTTCTGAGCTGCTATTATTTGGAGGCAGTGAACCCCAGCACGGGCTGGGTCCAGCAGCCTGGTTGAGCTGAGGACTCTCGCTGTAATTGGTGGCATCCAGACTTAATGGTGGGGCACCGGGTCAGTCTGCCTGCTGATTGCCCCGGCGGTTCTCCTGTCTGAAGTGCAGTGCCTCTGGCTGGGATGTATCTTCCAACATTTCTTCAGCTGGTTCCCTTACATCAAATTAAAAGAACCAGGTGAAGCACCAATCCTTGATGTTGCTTTTCTTGTTAAGAAAATGACAGATGTAGAAGCAGCTAACAACTAAACCCATGGGTATCAATTTTTCAAGGCAGTAGCTCCAGGTTAAACATCTAGAACTGACTGGGAGGTGTAGGATTTGCACGACTTGTGCGCATGGTGAGACAGCAGCTCCAGGAAGAGCAGCCTGTGAAAGCTGCAAAAACCCTAGGGATGCCCGTGATAGTTAGTCCTGTCCATCCACGTGGTTGTCTCGGAGATGCATCTGCATGGAGGCTTCTACCTGTTTTTTCTTGCTCAAGGAACCTGGAGGTGCCATCTCCCACCTCAGCTGAAGTCAGGAGAGCTTTGCATAGATGTATGGAGAGAAGCAGGGAGCTGGGAGGAGAAGGCTGGCTGATGAAAGACTGTTACTGGGCTCAAGTGGGAGACTGATGTTACACAACGTGCCCAAGAGGTGAGACTGGCTGTCTTCTGAAGCTTAACTCCAGCAGAAGAGGTGCTAGGGCATTCATACATGCATCTTTCTGCTGGGGCAGACCAGAAGACAGGACGTAGCTGTGTGGGTTAGTGCTTGTTGTCGCTTCTAGACTTTAGTTTAGCTTCAGGGTGCTGATAAGAGCTGAAGAAGGTGAGTCTGAGCTTCCTAGACCTTTCTTATTGTGGGACTCCCTGGATGGCTGGCCCTCCCCTGTGTGTCCTTACTGACCTGTCTGTGGTTTCCACTCTTACAGGGGATGGTGGGAAGGGATTTTGGAGTCATCAACACAAGGTCGGGGTTGGTTGTGGCTCTTCCTTATGAGGCCCCGAGCGCTTTCAGGCATGGACCCCCCTCATTCTCCATCTGCCCATCTCAGGGCTGCAGCACCCTACAGAGAAGTCTTTCTTCCTGTCAAACATGACCCTCTGTGGGCTGGTACTTGTTGCCTCATGTTGTATGGTTTGCACCAACAAGGAGAGTTGGGCTTTGTTGTCTCTGTAACTGCCCCTCCAGGAACTGTAGGCTGGTTTTTAGGCCTCCCTTCACCTTCACGTCTCCAGACCATCCCAGTCAAGTCCCTGCCCTCTGTCCTCCCAGGTCCCCCCTGGGCCACAACGTCTTGGCAGCCTCTGTTTTTTCTGTCTTCTCCACCCTCCTCTTGAACTGAGGTCCCTAAAACTGGTCACAGGATCTAAGTGGGGTCTGCTGAGGGCCGAGGAGTGTGCTGACAGCTTCCCTGGTGATCCTGCATCTCCCGGTGTAGCTCTATCCCCAGTCAATGCTGCTTCATCTTCAGCCTGGTGTCCACCATGACCCTAGCCTTGCTGCTCAGCCTGGCCAAAACGCTGCCTGAGGTTATCTGCCCCCATGCAAGACTTGGTCTTTCTTATTCTTGAACCTTCTCTGAAGCCCAGAGCTAAAACTGGTTTCGTTTGCAGGCACAGGTATGTTCTATAGCTGCTCGTTCAAGGTGATCCAAAGGCTTCCCTAATTCACAGTATGGAGGTGGTGGCTCACCTGGCTGCTTTTCCTCCAGATCTCCTCTTAGAGAAGCTGCAGAGGGTTTTTGAAGGCCTCAGACATCCCCTGAATGGTCTAATTATTCAACCTTCAGGTGAACGAGGAATCCCCCCAGATGTTATTTTGAGCGTCCTAAAAAGTCCTGAGTTAAAAAAAAAACCAAACAACCAAAACCCAAACATGTCAGTATTGCAATGAAAGCAGAAAGTTGCAAGTGAAATGCTAGGAATATGTTGTCATGCCTTAATTAAGCTGCGTGCTGACGGTTCCTGTATTAGAAGCAGCGCCCGGAGCTTCCCTTTTTCAATTTGACAGTCGGAAGCTTGTCTCTGATCAGCAGTTTTAACTCACAAGCTCTGGGAAGAGAGTTGCAATGTTAGCTCTGAATTAAAAAAAACCCAAAACCCAAACCAACAACCTTGTCTTCTCTCGGCAAATTGCTAACTTTCCTGTTCAGGAGGAGAGATTTAAGTCCAGGAGAGGTTTGCAAAGTTCCTCAGTGGGTGTGAAACTCGTGTCTTTTTTGATTTGAACACCGCTCTGCGGTTTATGTAGTGCAGGGAGCACTTGGCAGTGCATTCGGAGTGAGCAAAAAGACTTCCAAAGTTACAAGATTTAATGATTCAATGATTCTTTGTGGGCTTTTCTGTAACATTTCTTTTTTTTGGTGTCATCGCCTCCCTTTCACGTACAGGAGGGGGACAAAAGCCATCAGTGCTCAATGACTTGAGGGGCCAAACCTGAAGTGCCTGCAACTGATTTTTGCAGAAGGTTTCCTATTTTGTACTCTTTTATAGTCTTGGGGGAGGTTTTTGTGGCTTTGATTTGCAAGTTAGGACAGTTTCAGACTTCTGCAAATCCGAGTCCCCTGTCCCTGGCTGGCGATCGCTGAGAAGTGGAACCCAAACCTTATGGGCACCTGTGAAAACAGCCATTTGAGTAACTTTCCATTGTCCCCTGGGAATAGAAACCAAAGGTGACTTGAGGCCTTTCCTGCTGTGAGATCATGTTTTCCATCCCCTGTATGATGAGATCATGTTTTCAGTCCTTCAGACCTGTTGGATCGGGTCCAGCGGAGGGCCATGAAGATGCTCAGACTGGAGCCCCTCTGCTGTGAGGACAGGCTGAGAGAGCTGGGGTTGTTCAGCCTGGAGAGGAGAAGGCTCCGGGGAGACCTTAGAGCAGCCTTCCAGTACCTGAAGGAAGCTCCAGGAGAGCTGGAGAGGGACTCTTTATCAGGGAGTGAAGTGACAGGATGAGGGGTAACAGCTTTAAATTGAAAGAGGGGAGATTTAGATTAGATACCAGGAGGAACTTCTTTGGTGTGAGGGTGGTGAGAGCCTGGCCCAGGTTGCCCAGAGTAGCTGTGGCTGCCCCATCCCTGGAGGGGTTCAAGGCCAGGCTGGATGGGGCTTGGAGCAACCTGCTCTGGTGGGAGATGAATTTCTGTCTCTCTTAGCCACTTGTTCCCATTTATGACCTCTCACTCTTCCCTGTCCCTCAACTGCAGCAGTGCAACTGTTTGTGCCACCTCACAGGGCTGTTTTTAACCCATTTCAGTTCCCTGAGTTGGCTTGTGCCAGCATCCCCCAAGCAGTTGCGCCCGCATTGGGAAGGGGTAGCCACCCACTGTGCAGCTTCCTTTCAGGAAGCTACAGCCCATGTGGAGATCCCTGTGCAGAAGGAAAGCCTTTCCCCAAGCACAAGAGCCAGAGAGAAGCACCAGCTTGGACCATGCCAAGCTCCTCAGAGCCAGCTTTCCAAGCTGGATGTCCCCGTGTTGCCATCTCTTGTGAGGGCAGAAGCCATTATTTTCGTGTGCTTAAGAGTGAAACTTGAATTCCTGTTGAGTATTGGGCTTCCCACCAGCACCTGGGTGGTTTTGACTCCTCTCCCACCGCACAGTGGTGGTATCTGGTCTCAGGTTGTTGAAGCACATGATCCATGTGTTCTGGATGTCTTGAAAACTCCTCTCCCTCTCTCTATGCCTCATTTTTCACCAACTTATAAGGGTGTAAATACAGGCAGACCTTTGAAAGCCAGTGCCAGTCTCTCCTCCAAGACGAGACAGCCAAGGAGGCTCTCATTTAAGAGGCTGATAATGTATTTTTCTTCATGGAAAGAGGCCTGTTGTCGTCTTCTTCCGAAGACGTGACGATTAACTGAACTTGTAATGGAGGTGCTGTTCAGCCTGGCAGATGCCGAGCTCGGGTGTTGTAGCACAGATGGTTATGGAAACATGTGAACCCAGTGACTTTGGGGTCTCCTGGCAAAGGGTGCTGGAAACTGCAAGTACAGGAGATGGCTGCTTCCAACTGCTGAAGGGAATGAATTTGGCAAAAAGTCAAAACTGTGAGGTCAACGTAGCTCCAGTTTCATAAGGTTCTACTGGTCTAGGTCTGCCCTGCACCAGTATGCCTTTGGGACAGGACACGGGACACGGCTGTGGGGAGCTGGTTACAGACCTACAAGTTTGTGTTGTGTCTCACCCTTTCCTCTCCCTGTTCCCAGCTGTATTCTACTATGCTGGTCATGGGTACGAACATTTGGGGAGGAACTACATGGTTCCTGTTGATGCTCCGCAACCCTACGCCCCTGAGAACTGCATCAGCGTGCAGAGGATCCTCCAGAAGATGCAACAGCAGCAGACAGCGCTGAACCTCATCCTGCTGGACACCTGCAGGAAATGGTAGGGTGCTCTTTTCCCTTCCATGCCTGGGATGGGCAGAGCATGGCATTTTGAGGGGTTGGGGGGAAATGGCAGCTCTCCACAACCCTGTGGGGTGTTCCCGTGGGTTACCGGGGCCACATCCCCCATTGTTGCTGCTGGACCTAGGCCTCTGTCAAAGTTCATCAGGCAGTGTCATAAAAGACACAGGTCTTGCAGGATCTTCTGGAGAGCCCAGTTGGTCACGGATTAGGTGCAGGGATGCTGCCTGAGATCTGCTGGAGAGAAGGGGCTGGAGAGCCTCCCTTGATTTTTCAGATGGGCCCTGCGCTGGCATAAATTGTTGGCTGAAACTCAGCCTAGGGTTTGTCTTTTCCCTGCTTCAACCCCCTGCCCTGCACCGCCCGCCCCCGGCAGGCTGCAGCAGCATCTCACTGGCCCCTGACTTCTATGGGACGTCTTCCCCCACGTGCTTAGGCTGGGACTGTTCAGCTCACCCCTCTTCTCCTGGCTGCTCTTTTGTTGGCGTCTCAGTGAGAAGAGTGCAACACGATGGGGAAATTATTTGAAGCTGTGCTACTTAGTTTTTACTGGCCTTAAATGCTTCTGAAATGGGACCCAGGCCGCTGCTTAGGTGAGGGATTGACTTTTTCCTCTCTGTCTGAGAAAAGCCCATCATCCTCCCTTGGCCTGCAGATCTCCATCCAGCAGTTTGGGGGCTGCAGAAAATTACTACTTGCCCATCTTCAGCAGAGGTAGGAGGGCTATTACAGCAGAAGCCATCATTAGTTCATTTCTTTTGGTCTCCCGAGGCAGATTTACAGGTCGGAAAAGACCTGGAGGGCAAATGCAGGAAAGTCTCCCTCTTCCTTCTGTGGTACCCGCACTAAGAATCAGAAAGACAAGAAGGATTTTGATACTGCTGCACCTGAAGCAGCTGCCAGCCCCTGGAAAGGTGTTAAATCTTTGATGCCTTTTTAGCTGCAGAGGTAGGAATGCTTGCTTTGAATAGCTTATGAGCTGGCTGCACTGGGACTTACCCTGCTCTGCGTTGCCACCATCACTGGAGCTTGCTGTCCCTTGATACCTGCCCCAAACACCCCTGTAGTGAAGCATTCCCTTCCTCCCTCTGGCTCGCTGCAGGCACTGAGAGCAGGGTGAGTTCCCCCCAGCACAGGCAGCAGCACTTTGCTGTTCTCCCCAGCGTGATACTGGGAAGGGGACAGCTGGCAGCCAAGCTGGAGCATCAGTCATTGCGGATGCACAGGTGGAGGTGGGCTAGTGGACCTCTGGGCTGCTGGTAGCCCATCCAAGGGCAAACTGGGGATGTGCAGGCTGCAGGAGGATCGCTAACATGAATGGTGATAAAATAGGTTTTGAGCTGACGCCTCCTTTCTTGGCATGGAACCATAGAAATCATAGAAACACAGGGTTGGAAAGGATCATCCAGTCCAACCGTCCTCCTATCACCAGTTCTACCCACTGAGCTACTAAATCGTGTCTCGTAGCACTTCCTCCAGAGGCTTCTTGAACTCCACCAGGGACAGTGGCTCCACCACCTCCCTGGGCAGGCCATTCCAGTGCCTGACCACTCTTGGGGAGAACACATTTTTCCTGACATCTGATCTAAATCTCCCCTGGGGCAACTTGTGGCCATTCCCTCCAATCCTGTAGGACTGGGAGAAGAGGCCAACCCCCCTCCTGTTCACAACCTCCCTTCAAGGAGTTGTAGAGTGCGAGGAGGTCTCCCCTGAGCCTCCTCTTCTCCAGACTAAACAATCCCAGCTCCCTCAGCCCTTCCTCATAAGACTTGTGCTCCAGACCCCTCACCACTTTGGTTGCCCTTCTCTGGCTGCATTCCAGGGCCTCGATGCCTTTCTTGTAGCGATAGGACAAGGGGCAATGGGTACAAGCTGGAACAGAGGAGGTTCCACTTAAATATGAAGAAAAGCTTCTTCAGGGTGAGGGTGAGGGAACACTGGAAGGGGCTGCCCAGGGAGGTTGTGGAGTCTCCTTCTCTGGAGACATTCCAAACCCGCCTGGACACGTTCCTGTGTGACCTGCTCTGGGTGTTCCTGCTCTGGCAGGGGGATGGGACTGGATGAGCTTTCAAGGTTCCTTCCAATCCCTGAGATTCTGCGATTCTGTGAAGGGCCGTATCGCCAGCGGTTTCCATGCTTAGTGGAGTCTTAGTGGTGCTTTGGGAAAAGGATGCGCTGTGGGATCTGCTGTGACGTTGTGCGGCTCTTTTTCTCTCCCCCACCCCAAGATCTCACACTTTTTTCCTCCTCTCCCACATCAAGCACAGCAGGGAGTGCAGTAGGTGTTATCCCCTGGCTCGCCGTGTGTGTGGGTGTTGCTGTAGAAACTCTCCGGAGCTCATTTTTCTTGAGAAGTCGCTATTTCCGCTCAGCATAGAGTTGGGATTTTCAGAGCTGCGTTGTTTTCACTCTGCTCCTTAAAACATGGCTCCTGGGGCCTCCTTTCCCAATGCCCTTTTGGCTGCAGCGATGCTGTGAGTCTGCCGACGGTTCGCTCGGCTGTGCACGGACCGGGAGGAGCCGTGTCTGCCCGAGGAGGGATCTCGCCCCGAGTTTCTCTTCACCCCGTGTGTCAGCATCAGGAATGCCAAGGCGATGAGAAACGCATCCTCCTTCGCCAAGTGGCGGCAGATGTTCAGCTTCGGCTGAGGAGGAACCAGGAACGTGGAGCTTGTGCGGAGGCTCCTACATTTATGTGCTGATTTCAGGGTGGATGCAATTGCCTCTTCCTGGAATTCACAGAATCATATCATAGAATCATAGAATGGTCCAGGCCAGAAGGGACCTCCAAAGGTCATCTAGTCCCGCCTCCCCGCAGTCAGCAGGGACACCCCCAACTAGACCAGGTTGCCCAGGGCCTCCTCGAGACTCCCCTTGAANCCTGATCATCTTTGACTCACATGGGATTCTACAATGTGCAGCTTAGGAATAGAAGGACACCATCTCCTATCTGGGTTGCGCAAAATGTGCTGTCGAGATGAGACTTTTGGGGTGCCTGAAGCAGGAGGAAGCGCTGCCACCTTCTCTGCTGTCAGGTCTTGTCCCTGTGCTCAGTCACCATCTGGATCCAGCCCCTGCTGAAACTTGCCTTCTGCTGGGGCAGGGCACCGTGTCCAGCGTTTCTGCTGCGTGTAGCTCCAGCAAGGCTGGAGCTGTGGATGCCTGCCAGGGACATCAGGAAAGGTTTGCATCGACTCGTGTCTGCAGAGCCTTGGGTGGATGTCAACAGGACCTCAATTTATTTTGGGTTCCCATGTCTCCTTGGTCCTGGAATCACAGATTTCTGCACTCACTTAGGGAGGAGTAGCTGAGGGGCAGATAAATCTCTCTGTTCAATGTTCATATTTAGAAGTTTTCTCCTTTTCCATCTTTTCTCTTCCGATCATCTGTAGAAAACTCACACAAGCCAGATGCATCCTGCCATTAAACATCTCCAGACTGCGCCACCAGCAGTAGGTGACGTGCTGGCTGCTTGCAGTACACCCATCCCTTCTGTTCTCCTTAGCATGCCAGCTTCAGCCCCAGGAAAACTGTACTGGAGCCGAGTCACACTGAATAACGCCGCCTCTGTACCTGGCTCTCGTCCCCGTGCGACTGGGCGCAGCTCCAAGTCACTGGTGTAAAGCTGGAGGCAGCCAGTAGTCCCCACACAGTTCAGTCTGGCTGCAGTCAGACGGGCAAGGCTTGCCCATTAGTGCAACCATGAGCTCTCTTTTGGTGGAAACCAGGACTGTCAGCCTGGATCCACCTGAGGTTGAACGTAGAATCATAGAATTGTCAAGGTTGGAAGGGACCTTTGAGATGATCTAGTCCAACCATCAACCTAACTCTGATAAGAACCATCATTAAACCATGCCTTTAACCACTACGTCAACCAATCTGTTGAACCCCTCCAGGGATGGTACCTCAACCACTTCCCTGGGCAGCCCATTCCAAGGCTTAATAAGCCTTTCAGTGTCAACATTTTTCCTAATATCCATCCTAAACCTCCCCTGGCACAACTTGAGGCCATTTCCTCTTGTCCTATCACTTGTGTCTTGGGAGAAAAGACCAACCCCTGCCTCTCTACAGCCTCCTTTCAGGGAGTTGAAGAGAGCGAGGTCTCCCCTCAGTCTCCTTTTCTCCAGGCTGAACACCCCCAGCTCCCTCAGCCTCTTCTCACAAGCCTTATTCTTCAGACCCCTCACCAGCTCCGTTGCCCTTCTCTGGACCCGCTCCAGCCCCTCAGTGTCTTCTTTTGTGGTGAGGGGTCCGAAACTGGACACAGCACTTGAGGTGGGGCCTCACAAGTGCCAAGTCCCCAGTCACCTCTCGAGTCCTACTCACCACGCTGTTCCTGACACAAACCAGGAGGCTGTTGGCTTTCTTGGCCACCTGGGCACTCTGCTGGCTCATGTTCAGCCCACAGCTGACCAACACCCCCAGGTCCTTTTCTGCCAGGCAGCTCCAGCCACTCTGCCCCCAGCCTGTAGCGCTGCAGGGGGTTGGTGTGACTCAAGTGCAAGACCCAGCACTTGGTCTTGTTGAACCTCATCCTGTTTTGGCCTCAGCCATAACAGAGTCTATGCTCATTAAGCTATATCTAGCCCAGGGTGCCAGGACCAATTTTGGGCTTCCAGACCTGGTGTGTGTCCTGATCCCATCTCTTAGTGAGATCTGAAGATCTATCAGCCATAGTGTACTGTGGTGTCCTAGGCCAGAAGGTGTGGGGGGGTCGGGGAGGGGGCTGGATGGGAACTATGGGGCACTCCAGACCCCTGGCATAGATGGCTGAGCCATAGCCATGCGATGTGTGCTCCTCTGAGTGAAGCCATACTCTGCTCTGCACTCTGCTGTGGTCTGGGTTTGTGACCAGCCAGCCCCAGGAGGGAGGAGATACGGTTGCCCCCACAGCTCCAGGCTTGCTCACCAGGGCAGGGAGAAGCTCACCCGTGCAGAGAGGTCACAGCTGGCCTTAGCTGTTAATTTTCCTGTGGTTTGGGTTCTTTGAAGGACTCCCAGCTTTAGCCTCTGTTGTTGCCCAAGTAACGTGGGTGGTTATATTTGATGTGAGGCTTGATCTCGCTGCCATCCATAGGAGATGGACTCGGTGGAACACACACAGGCCCTTTCCCTTCCGGATGCCGCTAGCAGGTGTCCTCAACACTGATTTGTGCCTTTGTCTTCTCTTCCAGGTACAACCCGGAGTGTGCCCTCTCCCAGGTACAGCCCCTGGAGCCCTGGGGCAATACCATTTACGGTTACGCCACGTAAGTGCACTTTGCTGTGCCACTTTGCTGTGCCCACACCGTGACGCGGGACCAAATGCTGGCAACAGCCATATCTTCTCCCACTCCTTCACATGTGCTGCCTTTGGAGGCTTGAGAAGGAGCTTTGCTTATGTTTCTTCTGGCTCTCACCCTCCATCTCTAGCATTTCCCATTCAGGCCCTTCTTTTCTTCCTCCTGACATCGCTAGGGGCGGCCTGTGTGTCAGTTACAAGTTAGGTGTGAAGGTGGCATCAGCTCCTGGAATCTGTCCTTCCGTGCCTGAGCCTGATTCCCAAGGCCACATGTGCCACGAGCGTGTCACCTGAAGCCTCCTGAGATGAGGATGAGCGTTGTTTACTGCTCCAGTGCCAGCTCCGCTGGCTTTTCGACTGCTGTCACCCAGCTAGGCTGGCAAGAGGCTGTGTTCTTCTCTTCTGTCCCCATCACTGCTTATTCCCATCCCATGCTCTTCCCACCCTCTCCTGGGGCAAAACCAAGCACTCTGCTCCACTGTGTGAGGAGCAAGCTCATAGTCAGCTTCATGTCCATTGCAGAAATGTGAGGATGAGTCCTTACTCTTGCAGGAGTGAAGATGCAGAAGCCTATGAGTTGCAGGATGGGGAGTTCAGCTCCGGGATCTTCATGAAATATCTGAAGAAACATATTCTGCAGGAGAAGAAGGTTACGCACATGCTGGAGGATGTGTTAGAAGGTAAAGGAGTACTTTTAACCCAAGCTAGAAACCACTTACTTCAGTAGCAGGGGTGAGAAGAGATACTGGCAGAAACCAAGTGGCCACCCTAGCCCAACCATCCCAGCAAGGGTGAGAGTGAGGATCAGCACTTCTAAACCTCCTCCCTAACAAAAAAAATAAATAAAAAAATAAATTGCAGGCCAAGACCCATGTGAGCTTTTCATAACCTGGCAGCTGTGAGGAGATGTTCACGTAGGCTCTGAAATGATAAATAAGGAATAAATAAGTAAGGGAACGATAAGGAACTTGGAGTGAGCCTTGTGCTTCCAAACTCTCTCCCCTAGACATCGGCCGGGATCCCTTGGTCACTGGGAAGCAGGTGATGGAGATCAAACACACTCTGAAGGAAGCTCGGTCCCTGACGGACCCAATCTGCCCCTTGGGAGCAGCTGCCAAGCACTGGGGACGCAGTCACGGTGAGCCAAGCAGGGTGTGAGGGGGGCTACTGGGTTGGGGGCGGGGGGAGAAGTATGGGGGTCCCTGTGACCCTCAGGGATATTAGCCTGAAGGGGCAGGGGGCTGTTGGTGGGACCCTCTGAGGAACCAAGGGCCACCACCAGGTGCTGACCACAGTGGGTTTTCCTTTCCAGAGCTGCAGAGTAAAATGGTGTCCTTCCCCTGTGGGGCTAAGGTGGAGCTCTGCTTCCACAGGCTCTTCTCCAACATGATGTACGTGTGCGCCAAGCTGCAACCGCCCCCAGCCCATGTCACTGATGCCCATCTCCTGCTCTGCCAACCCACCGTAAGTCCTCTGGCAGAGATGCTGGTCCCCTTCCCCTCAATTCCCACCAGGCTTCTTCCCCTGGGGCAGAGAGGGAACAGGTTATGGTGAACCCGAGGGGTCCTGAGGACTGGAAAAGGCTGAACCCACGTATGTGGAAAAAGGATCCCCTTCTCTGCTAACTCTGAGGCAGATAATCCTCTCTGCAAACACCTCTCTAAGTGTTCCTTCCATGTGTCGGTGCCCTGCAGACTGCCTGCCCTCCTCCTAATGCATCACAAAATAGATTTTGTGCCAGTTTTGATGCCTTTAACCAGTTACTCCTCGGACCGATTTCTGGCCTGCCTGATTAAATCATTGCCTTTAATCTGACTGAGACGAAGAACCTTTTTGCTGTCTGTGCTTGGAAGCAGATTTGGCTTTTTGAATGATGCCTTCTTAGCCCGCTGTGCTAATATATCTTCATCCAGTAATATATCCTCCTCTACTTGTTCCCAGCGGAGCCGTACCAGCTTCCTTGCACCCTTTCTCCCACCTTTCCTAACAGACCATGCGCCCAGTGTGGTCTTTTCTGGTGGTCTCCGTGCCACCTCTAAGGATTTAATTTATTGATCCTTTTCACTAACCGTCTTCCTCATTTCCTGTAGTCCTTCTGCTGAAGCATAGCCTGCCTGCAGTGGATTTCTTTCGGCCCTTGTTGCCCACAGAGGGACGCTGCCCCTACGTACGTGGTGGTCAGTGATGCCCAGCGTTGCATCCAGCAGGAGGTTTGGAGCCTGGTCCTGCCCGTTACCAAGCCGGAGCATCGCTTCCCCCTGTGAGCTCCCCGGCATGAAAATTATGTGTGTGTGTGTGTCTGTGCCTGATTGTGTGCATCCACCCCACATCAGCTGATCGTGGGGAAAGGGAGCACCCAGAGGCTTGCTCCTGCCTCTGGAGCTGTCTTAAGATGGATTCGGGAGACCAAGAAGGGACCTCAGTAGAGCCACCGTGGTAGGGTCCCCATTCCTGTCCTGCTCCGCAGCGGTGTTAGCTCACACTGACCTCCAGTGGTGTTTGCTGATGGCAGCACGTCCTTACATCAGGTTGCAATTATAGAATCATAGAATCATTAAAGTTGGAAGGGACCTTAAAGATCACGGAGTTCCAACCCCCCTGCCCTGGGCAGGGACACCTCCCACCAGAGCAGGTTGCTCCATCCAGCCTGGCCTTGAACCCCTCCAGGGATGGGGCAGCCACAGCTTCTCTGGGCAACCTGGGCCAGGGTCTCAGTAAAGAAATTCTTTCTGGTATCTAATCTAAATCTCCCCTCTTTCAATTTAAAACCCTTCCCCGTTGTCCTATCACTCCACTCCCTGACAAAGAGTCCCTCTCCAGCTCTCCTGTAGCTCCCTTCAGATCCTAGAAGGCTGCTCTAAGGTCTCCCCAGAGCCTTCTCTTCTCCAGGCTGAACAACCCCAGCTCTCTCAGCCTGTCCTCACAGCAGAGGGGCTCCATCCCTCTGAGCAGTTCACCTGCCCCATGTTAGACATCCTCGGCGAGGCCACCCAGGGGAGCTGGGGGACCGGCTGAGCCAACCTTGCATTGCTGAGATGCAGGAGCTGGAGGTTGAAGCCCAACAAAAACAGGCTTGATGTGAGGTGCTTGTCGTAAGCCCTGGGGAATGAACCCAGGCAGCCGTTCGGTTGAGGAAATGGTAGGTCTCCCATCATTTGCTGTATTCTGCCTTTAAAAATTACTTAAGCAGAGAACCTGGGCTTGCTGTAGAGAAATGTATGTGAGAGATAATTATGGTGGCCTTTTCTAGCATCTGTCCACTGTCTTTAGTTGCCCAGCAGTAGCGTTCTCTCCCATACGTATCTTGCCTGGCTTGTGCTGTCTGCAGAGAGAGAGAGGACATACATTGGAAAGAATGATGCTGAGAGCTAAGATGTTCCCATTTTTTTGCTCTGTGCTGTTTGAACGCTTTTTAAAAACTTATATTTTGGATCTCCATGTTTTCAAGTCACTTGATCTGGAGCTGTTTGATCTAATGCCCTCCCCAGTCTCCCTTTTTCTCCAATTTATTTAGAGTATTTGGAACTAAGCCAGCCAAAACTCTGTCCTTGCCAATTCCTGGGCATCATCTTCATTAAAAAAAATGCATTCCACTGTGGGGAAATGTTTATAAATAATTATGAATGGGCTAAAAAACTTATTTAGAGCATTGTTGTCTCCATTTCCTGACTCTTCTATAGCCAGAAACTATAAAGGAGACTAATGGAAGGAAATACTTGCCTGCGTGCCCTGTAATTGGATTGTGGAAGTCACTGGCACAGGAGGCTGTTGAGGCTGGGAATTTAGCAGAGTGCAGACACTTGTGGATAATGAGCTGCTGTCGGCCGAGGAGCTTTGAATCTCACATGCCAGGGCTTTAATTGATCCCTCAAGATTAGGTTGCTCCTTACCCAGGGAATGGCTTGAAGGTCATCAGCCTGCAGAGCTGTGTTCCTGTGGGATGCAGCCCTGCAGATACAAGAGGTCCAGGAGAGCTGATGGGTTTTCAAGGCTCCTGACAAACAGGGGGTCAAGCAATGGCAGCAGGAGGTGTGCATGGATGTGCTGGGGGCTCCTATCTGAGCTGACACACGAAAAGGAGGTGTGGAAGCTAGAGCAGGTGACGTGGGAGGACTATAGAGATGTGGTTCAAGGAGGTAGGCATGGCATTAGGAAAGTCCAAGCCCATCTGGAACTGAATGTAATGAGAACAAGAAAGGCTTCTACCAACAGAAGGGTAGAAGCAAAGGGAAGGCAAGCGAGATTGTGAGATTTGCCATTTCCTCCCTCATTCCCTTCATGTGCTATTAGTGCCTCCAAGACCACGATGTCGCTACTGAAGAGGATCTCATAGAGACAGGGCTGGTTTGGATAAGTTTGAGTAATTCAGCAAGAATCGAGAGGTGTAGATGGCAGGGGGCACCTGCCACAACTCAGAGCTTCCTCCAGCTACACCCTCAGAAAACCTGTTCCCTCCTTGACACACCTCCTAAGCTCCAGGTGGTTGTGATGCTGGCTGTTCCCACTATCTGCTCTGCTGGAAATCCCATTACAGCACCTTTTTCCTGGTAGATGATGTCCAGCTAGGTCTTCCCATTGCTATGCGCAAGGTGGGCGTATAAAATCTCTGCACTTCTGTTGCTGGCACTCTCTAGGTGGGCATCTCCACCAGCCAAAGTGTCAAGTGCACAGGCCAGCCCCGGGCACTGCTGTGTGCAGAGAAGCAGCGCATCGGACGGGCAGTTGCACGTCGTCCCTGCTGAAATTTCCTTGCTTTTCCTCTTGTTTTCCTGCCCCAGGAGGTGGTGGATGTGACTGTCCTGAAGGAGAGCCGCCCAGACCACGTGGAGTCTCTGCTCGCATCTGTCTACAAGCGGGAGGAGCTGGACTGTGTCTTCCAGCTCTGTGGACTACAGAAAATTCAGGTAAATCTCTGTGGTTCTCCTACAGCCCCGCATAATTGGGGATCCCCATCCCCACTGCCTTGAGCTGGATGTGCTCCTCTGCATGTTTTGGGACTCCCTACAGACGATGCCCAGCATCCCCGTGTCAGTGGAACATCCAGATGACTGTTAGAGGAGTTTGTTGATCTCAAAGGCACAAGCACCAGCGTCTTTCTCTTGGTTCGCTCTGTCCTTCCACGTTGCCAGGCCAGGGAGGCTGTTCTTTGCCTGTGCCAGCCCAGCAGAGACCAGACTAGCCCCTGTAATTCAGGTGGAGGATGTCTCATTAGGCTGTGTGCCTGAGAGACGGGTTCATGGGCTGGCCAGGACCTCAAGCAGCCGGGAGGTTTTATCCTCTGCCGTCAGGGTGACACGACCAAACCTCATCCAAGCTGGACCACGCTTCAGCTGTTCCTCAGGCTGTTTAAAGACCACAAGAGAGGCAAAATTGCTAGTCACCCAGCTTGTCTCCTCAGGGAGATTATCTCTCCCCACATAGCAGTGTGTACTTTGCTCCTCAGTTGAGGCCAGTGGACTTTGCCAGCTGCTTCTCTGCTCTGCTCCAGGCAGGCTCCCACTGAAGGCTGCTCTCAAGCTGCTGCCTGGATCTGCCTCCAACGACCTGCGTTTGCTGAGTGCGTGACGTGCCTCAGCATATGGCAGCTCTTTCAGTGCTTGGTTGTTCCTGGAGCTTTTTTCTGAACCCTTCCCAAGCCTTCAGCGCCGCTTCTAAGCGCAGATGCGAGACCTGGACCCTATGCTGCCTGCCAAAAATTTCTTGCCTCCTCCATCGTACCTCTCCCTGCTTTGCACAGCCGGGCGTCCCAGGCACGGCCCTGCGTTAGGGATTCGGCTGCCACCAACTCATGGTTATTTTCTGATTCCTTCACTGCCTAAAATAGTGCTAGGCTGTGAATGGATCCCCGTGGAGCACTGCTGTCTCAGCCTCTTGGCTTTTACTGGGCGATCTGCGTCTTATTTAAGTGGTTGACATCCTTCCCCTTGCACACTTTCTTCCCTGGCCAGGACGGGTGTTGTGGCTTCCTCGCGTGGGTGCAGCTTGCCTGGGTGCAGCCCCCCCTCCTGCTCCCCTGCACCGATACCCTGGGGATGATGCTCCCGGTTGACAGCGCCTTGACGGAGCTGATTCCAGGAGAAGTCCTGCAGATCCAGAAGCTGTGGCTCGAGGCCCACAAATGTCATGAGCCTGTGCAACGGGACGGTTTTCTCTGGCGGCAGCGCTGCTCAATCCCACCACAGCACGGGGCTGTGAGCCTGCAGAACAGCCAGCCCAGGCTCCTTTTCCCTGACAGCAGCAACAGCACAAAAAGCTCTGCCCCAAGCCTTAAGTCTGTGTCCTTTTCTCTCCCTTTCCAGACGGACGTGGTCCTGCAGTTGGATCTGCATTACACCCAGCCGGGCACAAAGCAGAGGACTTGTGAAAGCCTGCGAACCACCCTCCAGAAATCTCTGCTGGGGCAGTTTTTCGGCCACTCCCAGCCAAACTACTTGAGAACTTCCCCCAGCACAGGCAGCCTCTGCCTCCGGGATGGGTCGGTGCTGGGCACGGACCCAAAGGGACAAGCGTCTCTGAGGACAGGCTCTGGCCACAGCTTGCCCAGCAGCGATCCCTCCAACTCCAGCACGGAGCCGGAGGAGAACGACGAGAGCGACTTGAGCGGGCTCTGCTCGGCGCTGCTCCAGGCTGGCCCAGGGCAGGGCTACCCCTGAGCCTGGCCTTGGCTACTGCTTTTCGATAGAGGCCACGGTGATTCCAGCGCTGAATAGATCAGAATCCATCGGCTGCTTTCCAGCCCTCGGCGGTTGCCCTGTCCAAACGAAGCAAAGGCTGCTTTGGGGGGTTTTTTTTGTTGGTTTTTTTTTTTTGTTTGTTTGGAAAGGTTTTTCCCAGCCTGAAGTCCTCTGGGAATAATAACCCCCGGGTCCCGTGGGAGCGCGGTGGGGTTTGACAAGGAGTCATTGTCGGGTGGCCTCGTCCTCCACCAGCCACGACAAGTCAACGAGCGTTTCCAGGCGAAAACGCTTGAAGCCAAGGGCCTGGGCTGATGTTTTCTGCGAGTGAGGCTTTGCCTGAAAGCAAACCTTGCAGCGTTAAAGGCGTGAAGGAACACTACAGAACCCAGCTGCAGCCTCTCATCCTGCTTGTGGCCCCCCACCTCCCACCCCTCCGTTTATCTTTCCTCAGGAGTCCTGCCCACGTCGAAGCAGGTTTTAAGTTACACGTCGATGTGTTTCTGAAGAACATACTTATCCTTGAGGGGAGACGATTTCTCGCCGAGAAAAGGAAGGTCAGACGTTGCGTCGAGTGTGTGTTTACAGTGAAGGCTGCTCTTCCATCAGTAGTACCCACCGGAGGGGCACGCTTCCCCCCTGCCCCCATGGCACACAGGGGCGTTAAAGCGCGTGAAGTCCCGTGCAGCCCCGAGTTCCTCTCGCAGGCAGAATTTCCTAGGCGTGAGATGGAAAAGACCGAGATGGGGAGGAGGAAGAGCCTCAAAAAAGTCATTGTGAGAGCACAGGTGGTATTTCCAAGTGCCTGTCTCTCTGCATTCACTGTGGGGAACCCAAGGCACTGCCTTTTGTGGAGAACCAGACGCTCAGAGGGAGCCACAGATGAGCAGGGCCCAAAGGACGACCCGAATGGGTGCAGTCCCCTCTCTGTCTGCTTCTCTACTATTTCTTTGATAAAAGTTCCGGTGTAGCTCCATGTGATTGCTCACCAAGGGCCCAGAAGGGGGATCAAATAGTTCAATGACCCTGAGAAGGTGTGGGATCTCCATCCCTGGAGACAGTTCGCTCCAGACTGGGGGAAGGTGCTGATGAACTGATCCAAGCTGTCAGGGTGCTGGACCATCCTGAAGCAGCCAGAGAGGTCCCTTCTGGCCGGTGTGGTCGTGTGAAAGGACAGACTTGGAGATAAAAGGCTTCTTGAGAGGTCAAGGATGGTGGGTGGGGAGAGGGCCCAAGCTCTGTCTTCTGGTCTTGGTCTAAAAGAGGGATGGAAGAGAGAAAATTTAGAAATTTTCTAAATTTCGGTTCTCCTTCAACGGTGGAGATACTTCCCTCTGTCTCCAGTGTCTGTGGCAGCATGGAAAAACATTAAATGCTCCTTCCAGATAAACCATCCTACAAGAGCAGGAAACCTGTCCAAAGAGAACAGAGGAAGCTTTTATTCTCCTCGCAGTGAGTAGAGCCAAGGGAAATGAAGAGAGGCCCCATCTGGCTGAAGTCTAGAAAGGCTCCTAGGAAAAAAATGTAAAGCCAGGATTTAAAAAAAAAAAAAAGGCATTTATAGAACATAATTTAAATAAGCTGGACTGATAAAGAAGCTAAACCAGAGCAGAATAAATTAATTTAAGGGAGAACTGAAGATCAACTCAGCACCAGCAGCAGCTTAAGGCAGGTGGGTAGGAACGGCCACGCAGGCATTTGGGAAGAGCTGGGAGTCTCGTTGCCTCGACAGAGGATCACACACACCCTCCTGTTGGGGCAAAATGTATTTCTGGCTGATGGAACCACGGGAGGTGTCATCTCATGTGAATGTTAGTCTCGATCCAAGTTGTGTCTGTTCCTTTTTTTATCTGAATAAAACACTAGTGGTGTTTTTGAGTGCATGTGGCTCTGATTTAACTGTCTTTATTTTTCCCTCTAAACCCCAGGGTGTGACAGTATTGACCTGTTGCTTTTTATGCTTTGAACTCCAGCTTCTAGGCTTTTATGTGTTTCTTTTTTGGTTTTGTTTTGGTTTTTTTAGGTAACTGCCTATTGAAGTTTGGATTTATAGTATTTATAGGCGTTGGTCATATCCCCCCTCAGCCTTCTCCTCTCCAGACTAAAAAGACCCAAGTCCCTCAGCCTTTCCTCATCAGAGAGATGCTCCAGGCCCCTCATCATCTTTGTGGTCACCCTCTCCAGCAGTTCCCTGTCCCTCTGGAACTGCTGTGATTTCTTTCAGAATCATAGAATAGAATCATATTGGTTGGAAAGGACTTAAAGATCATCCAGTCCAAACATCCTCCTATCACCAGTTCTACCCACTGAGCTACTAAATCGTGTCTTGTAGCACTTCCTCCAGAGGCTTCTTGAACCCCACCAGGAATGGTGGCTCCACCACCTCCCTGGGCAGGCCATTCCAGTGCCTGACCACTCTTGGGGAGAACACGTTTTTCCTGACATCTGATCTAAATCTCCCCTGGGGCAACTTGTGGCCATTCCCTCCAGTCCTGTAGGACTGGGAGAAGAGGCCAAGCCCCCTCCTGTTCACAACCTCCCTTCAGGGAGTTGTAGAGTGCAATGAGGTCTCCCCTGAGCCTCGTCTTCTCCAGACTAAACAATCCCAGCTCCCTCAGCCCTTCCTCATAAGACTTGTGCTCCAGACCCCTCACCACTTTGGTTGCCCTTCTCTGGCCACGTTCCAGGGCCTCGATGTCTTTCTCATAGCGAGGGGCCCAAAACTGAACACAGCACTCGAGGTGTAGCCAAAAGAGAAGCACCAAGTGAACCAAAGCTAATTAAAACGTTCATTAATCTCTGCTGAAAATAGCAACACCTAAATGTTCAATAATTTTATTTTTAGACAGATTCCCTTTTTACCTTTTTGGTAATGAGATGTGTTGAAGGAAAGGACCTTGGTCAACAGCCTGATGTGTTCTTCTGCCATGTACAGAGTTCACCTGGGATGCAGTTCTCGGCTCGTTGGCTGACGTTTGGCAGTTCTTGACAAAAGAAGGCAAGTGTGCCCACAAGGAGCGAGGAAACAAGGCGGTGAATATCAGGGAAACGACATTTCTGCCTGGTTTATTTAATTACTGGGAGATCACTGGCCTGGCACGCAGTCGAGAGGTGTGTTATGTGTGCACTGGTGTGTACATCTGAACCTGGCCCACTTCTGTCGGCAACAGGTTCCTTAAGGTTTGTTCTCAGTTGGCTTTTTTTGTGACCAAAGCAAGGGAAGGGTGGGTTAGCCACTCTCCACTCACCTCAACCAACAGGAGAAATAAGCGTAAGGCAGGTCTTTCTGCACCTGAAGAATTGGTCTTCAGGTTGGGAACTGACCTGTTGGAGAGCAGTGTAGGGGAAAGGGACCTGGGGGTCCTGGTGGGCAGCAGGATGACCATGAGCCAGCTCTGTGCCCTTGTGGCCAAGAAGGCCAATGGCATCCTGAGGTGTATGAGAAGAGGGGTGGTCAGTAGGTCCAGAGAGGTTCTCCTCCCCCTCTCCTCTGCCCTGGTGAGACCCCATCTGGAATATTGGGTCCAGTTCTGGNCTGGAGACATTCCAAACCCGCCTGGACACGTTCCTGTGTGACCTGCTCTGGGTGTTCCTGCTCCGGCAGGGGATTGGACTGGATGAGCTTTCAAGGTCCCTTCCAATCCTTCATACTCTGTGATTCTGTGAAACACCAGTAAACCTGCAAGTTAGGGGTAAGAAGGCAGCAGAAGCAGTGGGTTCATTTCTCAGGCCAGGTGAGGGCCACAGCGATTGAGGCAGATGACACCAGAGCATGTCCTCCTGCCGAGACCATCTTCCTGGCACCTTTGGGTAGCTGTGTGTCACTGTGAGTATTTCAGACACCACGTGCTGTCCCCATGTGTCCAAGGAGCAGCACGGAGGCAGGGCAGAACATGGGATGGTTCTTGGTCCATACAGCCCCTCGCTGGGCACTGGGCCAACCCCGTTGGCTCAGGACAAGAACTGTCTCCTCTTGGACTCAACAAAGCTTCTGGTACAGGGTGAGGTTGTTCAGCCTGGAGAAGAGAAGGCTCTTAGAGCAGCCTTCCAGTATCTGAAGGGAGCTCCAGGAGAGCTGGGGAGGGACTCTTTGTCAGGGAGTGGAGTGATAGGACGAGGGGGGATGGGTTTAGATTGAAAGAGGGGAGATTTGGATCAGCTAATAGGAAGAACTTCTTTGGTGTGAGGGTGGTGAGAGCCTGGCCCAGGTTGCCCAGAGAAGCTGTGGCTGCCCCATCCCTGGAGGGATTCAAGGCCAGGCTGGATGGGGCTTGGAGCAACGTGGTCTGGTGGGAGGTGTCCCTGCCCAGGGCAGGGGGGTTGGAACTCCATGATCTTTAAGGTCCCTTCCAACTCTGACCATTCTGTGATTCTATGAAAATGCCTCCTCCGTGCAAAGCAGCAGCTCATCATTTGGTCTCTCAGGGTTACACTGCCCACCCTGCAGGTCTGGCTGCTGACGGGGCCAGAGGAGCATCCCAGTGATGCCTCGTCTCCTGGAGCAACCTTAGGAGAAGCCCTAGGTGGGGTCACATGAGGTCTGCAGTGTCACGGTGTGGCAGCACACCTGGGGCAATGGCTAAAACCTAATGTCCCTGAAAGAGTTGTTTCTGGGGAAAACAAGTCAATGTGGAGGAACAACGAACCGTTTCACTTAGCAGCTCGCTTGTCTCCTTCCCAGCTTTTTTGGAACAAATCCTACTCCCTCACACAAGAGTGAATTGGAATTTAGTCTTTAAAAACTGGTGGGTTCTCTTTATTTTCCACTTGATTGATAGAGAATTTCCATAATGACTACTACGGAACCATCCAGATCATTTCCTCCCTCCCACTGCAGGGCAGAGCTGGTGGTGCTGGCTGCTCCATCCTCTCGCCTGTCACCTCCCACTGCAGGTGCTGTTTGCGGCTGATTGTAGCTGTCAGACTGATGAGCTGAAATTTTCTACACCGTGAGCCAATCTCGTGCTGTTTTCTGGCTCTTCCCACCACAGGAGCATTTGAAACTTTGCAGCCTTGGGCTTTTCTTTCCTTTTATCCCAGGGCAGCAGGGTCTGAAGAACATCCCCATCCTCGGCCTTTCCACAGAAAGGATGCGTGTGGTGTAGCAGAACATCTCGAGGGACGTACAGGGAAACTGCAAGACTCCAGAATGCTGCTTTGGTCCTCTTTTCCTCAGTTTTTGGAAGTAGAGGCAGGAAAGATCCTGAAGGCTTTAGCTGGCCGTTCCTTCCCAAGGAAGGTGGGAGCTTCCCAAAATGCAAGCAATCATGTTCTTCAGCAGTTTTGGTCCTGTTCCTGTAGACAAGGATTGAACAGGATGATTTCTTGACCTGATCTCATAGAAAAACTGCATTTTATTTTTTTTTTTTTTCCTAAAGTGCATCATTAGCTGAGGATCACTTCTGAAACAGCAGGTTGTGACCACTGGCTTCCTAGAGGCGTTAACAGGACCATGCACAGGAGAGTGATTGGAGATACCAGACTCTGGACTCTAGTAAGGTCTGGAGCCGTTAAATCCAGGTGGTGCTGCCAAAGGCAGTGTGTCACAGCTGGCCTTTATCCATCATGCTTTGCACTTGGAGACAGTCACAGCTGCGCTCTCCTCTCTCCCAACGCTGGCAATCGTCCTGCTTCAAACCGGAGGTTGGACTAGGTCCCTTCCAACCAACACTTCCGTGATTCCGCTACCAGAATATACGCCCGGAAGAGCACGGTGTGATCCGAGTGGTTCTGAACGGTGGGGCAAACTGGGAGATGCAAGACTGTGTTTTCAGCGAAATACTCCTGCTCCCTGTCCAAAAACCAAAACGAGGGCATCGCTTCGGCTCGGCTGGTTCCAAAACTTTTAAAACCCCAAGATTCTGGCAGTTCTAGGAAATAAGGGGAAGGTGGGAATATACTTAATTTGAAAACGTAAGATGGTTCTGAGTCAGTTTTTCCAGGCTTCCCAAACAAGTAAGTTGTTCGGTAATGAAACCAGGAGGATGGTTTAAAATAAAAAGGGTGAGTGGAGTCATCCGCTGTGAAGACAATAAGCTTGAGATTACTCAAACTGAAGAAAAGATGAACACGATTGATCTGTATTCCGGCAAGCTGCCCCTCTCTCTGCAGAGAGCTGGGATGCCTCTTTGGAGAGCAAAGACAGAAGAGGGTTTGCTGTCACGGTGAAGCCTGCAGGCTTCATTAATGGTGAGAAATTATTGATAGCACAGCCTCTTCGTATGGCACCAGAGTTCCCTCCTCTGTCAAAGATTATTTCAGTGAGTGTTTTGCCACTGCTACTAATCACTTGGAATTAGGTCCATGACATCATGTGACAGTGAAAAGCGTATCACCAAACAAATGAGACTCCTTGAAGTGCTTGAAGTTTCCTCTTATCTTCTCAATTTGGATAACCTTTCTGCATAATAATCAACAATTTCAACTATATCGGTCACATCACCTCCTCCAAGAGATGGAAGACACTCTTTGGAATTACACTGCATTTTATTTCACACACTCAAGAAGCACCCGACGTGGTATCACACAGTAACGAAGAGCTAATGTCTCTTTGATAAAGCTGTCTTCACTGAGTTGGATCTTCCTGCCATGGTGTCAGGAAGAGTTGATGAGAGAGACATGTTATTAACTGGTAAAAATAAACAGATGGAAGAGACAAGTGAGAGATTTCAGCTATGACTTTCCAGAATGTTTCAGCAAAGAATAACCTCCTAATTTCCATTCCCTACCCGAGGTGGAAAATACGAGATACTTACCCAAGTGTTGTGTAGTCACAGGTCCTGTGCTCTGGTGGGACACCCACTCCAATGTGGGACCACAAGTCCCTCGAGCCAACAGCTTGTCCCTGCCTGACCACAGGGCCCATGAGATGGGGTAGTTTGTGGCAGTTCAGAGGAAGGGTGCTGGATGAAATTCAACAAGGGCACGTGTAGGGTTCTGCACCTCGTAAGGAATAACCCCACATACCAGGACAGGTTGGGAGTGACCTGCTGGAGAGCAGCTCTGCAGAGAGGGACCTGGGCATCCTGGTGGACACAAGTTGCCCATGGGCCAGCAATGTGCCCTTGTGACCAAGGAGGCCAATGGTTTCCTGGAGTTGTTACGAAGAACATGGCTGCAGATTGAGAGAGGTCATCCTCCCCCTCTGCTCTGCCCTGGGGAGGCCACATCTGGAGCACTGGGTCCAGTTCTGGGCTCCCCAGTTCCAGAAGGTCAGGGAACTGCTGGAGAGAGTCCAGAGGAAGCTATGAAGGTGTTAAGGGACCGGAGCATCTCTCTGCTGAGGGGCCTGGGGCTATTGCTCATTGATGCTGAGCAATAGCTGAGGGGTGGGTGGCAAGAGGATGAGGCCAGGCCCTTCTCAGTGGTGCCTGGGGACAGGACAAGGGGCAACGGCCGAAACTGGAACATGAGAAATTCCACCTCAACCTGAGGGAAAACTTCTTTCCTGTGAGGGTGGCAGAGCCCTGGAACATGCTTCCCAGAGAGGATGTGGAGTCTCCTTCTCTGGAGATAGACCCACCTGGATGTGTTCCTGTCCAATCTGCTCTGGGTGACCCTGCTTTGGCCAGGGGGGTTGGATGAGGTGATCTCCAGAGGTCCCTTCCTACCCCCTTCCCTGGAGACATTCAAGGTGAGGCTCAACAAGGCCCAGGGCAACCTTGGGCTAGTTGGGGGTGTCCCTGCTGACTGCGGGTAGGTGGGACTCGATGACCTTTGGAGGTCCCTTCTGTCCTGGACCATTCTGTGATTCTATGATGTTCCATCCCCTTGGATTGCAAGGGTTGGAGCATCAGCTTCTTCAGAGACACAACAGTGTTAAGTGTCAACGCTGGGAGCCTGGAGGAGCCGGACTTTGCATCTTGGGGTACTTCCCAAGCAGGGCATGACACAAAGTCTTTCCTGTAGTTGTCAGGAAAGGTTTCTTGCTCCCCTGACCTGGCTCCTGCCCAGCCAGATGGGTGATACGTTACTGGAAAAATAGAAGGCAGCTTCTGCTACATCACTGCAGACATCTCCCGCCCGCCCGCCTGATTCTTTTGTGTTGTTTAATATCAATTATAAAATATTAAATCAGATAAATACCTTTGACCTTTCTGGATGATAAGAAAATACATTGTTCTGCCTCCTAAAATGCCGTTGTTTTCACTGGAAATGCTAATGGGATTATGTAAAGGTTATTTCAGCCTCCTCACTAAGCCTGGAGATGTGGCAAAACAATCATGATGCCCTTTGTTTATGCCTTTTTAATGACTGCTTTTATCTCTAGGTATCTAAGGCCTCTGCATCTTCTCAGGTGCTCACTTGTGGGGTCCTTGAGCTGCTTTTGATGGGAAACTCCCTGGGGCATAGAAATCACTGAATCACAGAATTGTCAGAGTTGGAAGGGACCTCTAGAGATCCATCCAGTCCCACTCCCCTGCCAAAGCAGGGTTGCCCAGAGCACATCACTCAGGACTGTGTAAAGGTGGGGCTTGAAGGTCTCCAGAGAAGGGGACTCCACACCCTCCCTGGGCAGCCTCTGCCAGGGCTCTGACACCCTCACCATCAAGAAGTTTTTCCTCATATTGGAATGGAACTTCCCGTGTTCCAGCTTGTGCCCATTGCCCCTCATTCTGTCACTGGGAACCACTGAGAAGAGTCCGGCTCCATCCTCCTTCAACCCACCCTTCAGACACTTGTGAGCATTGAGAAGGTCTCCCCTCAGCCTTCTCTTCTCCAGGCTAAAGAGTCCCAGCTCTCTAAGCCTTTCCTCAGCAGGGAGATGCTCCAATCCCTCCATCATCCTTCTTGCCCTATGCTGGACTCTCTCCAGTAATTTCCTATCTCTCTTGAACTGGGGAGCCCAGAACTGGAGGCAGGATTCCAGTTGTGGCCTCACCAGTGCAGAGTAGAGGAGGAGAATGACCTCTCTTGACCTACTGACCATGCTCTTCCCTACGCAGCCCTGGAGCTGTCACATTAGAGATTCTGGTATAGTGGAGAGCTCTGGAAGTCTGGCAAGGACTTGATGTCTGCGTCTTGATGCTTGAGGGTTCGTGGCCTCCTGCAGTTTGCAGTATGAGCATTGTGGTGGGTCCAACACGCTCCTAGGGTGCCTCTGCGTGGCGATGTCTGCACCGGTGCACCCCTGGGGCTCTGTATTCTCATTTCCTTCCTTCGAGGCATCTGTGTGAGCCTCAGCCAGGATACACGCATGAGCGTGTGCGGTTCTCATGATGAGCAAGTTGCCTGGTGAGGTCCCTGTTTGCAGCCCCCGGTCTAGACTGGTCTCACAACACCCTGCAGGAGCAACAAGCTGAGTAAGAAGGATAGTTCACAGACAGCCACAGCAATAACTGTGGTGCTCCCTTGCTCTGTTCTGGGGGAAGGTGCTTCCAAAAGCATGTTTTCTCCTAGTTTTTGGTTGTTATCGGGTGGGTTTTTTTGCTCAGGCCCTTGATTTCCATCTCTACAGGGTGAGGTTGTTCATCCTGGAGAAGTCTCTTAGAGCAGCCTTCCAGTGTCTGAAGGGAGCTCCAGGAGAGATGGGGAGGGACTCTTTGTCAGGGAGTGGAGTGATAGGACGAGGGGTAATGGTTTTAGATTGAAAGAGGGGAGATTTGGATCAGATATTAGGAAGAACTTCTTTGCTGTGAGGGTGGTGAGAGCCTGGCCCAGGTTGCCCAGAGAAGCTGTGGCTGCCCCATCCCTGGAGGGGTTCAAGGCCAGGCTGGATGGGGCTTGGAGCAACGTGGTCTGGTGGGAGGTGTCCCTGCCCAGGGCAGGGGGGTTGGAACTTGATGATCTTAAAGGTTCCTTCCAACTCTAACCCTTCTGTGATTCTATGATTCTATTATACTTGTCCTGTTGGTGGCAGAGGATGGCTGTGTGCGCAGATACTCTGGGGCTGCCTGGAGTAGCAGGATGCACACATTTTCCTCAAAAACCCTTTTATCAACCTGAGGGAGGGGCATGGTAACTTGGGAACAACCCTAAGCATAGCTTGATTGTGTTAATAGATTAATTTGAGGGGAACAAGGGCTGGTTCCTGGAGAAGCAGAGGGGCAAATTAGGTGGGATGACACCTTTCGGTGGAGAGAGAAAAAGAGAAGAGGGTTGTCAGTGCCTGCTGGATGACAAAGCCTTTAGCAAAGAGAAAGGCGGTGCAGGGTGTCGCTGGAGATAGGGATTGTAAAGGCTGTTGCTAAAAAGTTGTCTTTCTCTCTCTCTGTGTGGTAGGTCTCCCTGGAGGATCACGCCCGAGAGGTCAGAGGCAGCCGGTTTAGGAGGACAGGACTCTCGCTGCGTGGTTGGAAGGTGGTTGTTGGTGGTGGGGTTTCTCATGCACATCAGTTATGCAAATCCTTATAGCAGATCTGGTTTTCTCACCTAGTTTCCGTGCCGACTGCCTGAATCCTCCCAGGCTGGAGGATTTCACAGTGAAGGATGGACATGCAAGCATGGTTTGGTCATAGCGTGATGGGCCCCGATCTCGGCCGTGTCTGCAGGACAGGATTCACCTGTGGTGCTCCAGCCTGGGATGCTTCTGTGCAGCCCCTGCTCCCTGCGAGTTTGATTTTGGATGATGGCTGTGTGTCCTGGGTTGAGGTCCAAAGAGAGCATCTGTCATTCATTCAGTGGCTTGTCCAGCCCAAACCACAACGCTATGGTTGCATTTGAAGGGAGAGAAGGGAAAAGACTTCAGAGGAGAGTTGTTTTTTCCAATATATGTGCCCTTTTTGTAATGATATTGGTTTGGGTTTTTTTTTTTTCTCTGGAGAGGTGCCAGATGAACTTGGTATGAGACAAGGGATGGGCTGTTCAACAGAGGAGCTTGTCCTTTCCGCCCCCAGCAGTTTCAGGCTGGTCTTGGCTGTAGAGGGGGAGCAAAAATCAATAACTATAGCCTTAGACCACTCTCACTGCTGCTCAATTGATACCTTCATTCGCCACGCTGCTCCCCAAAGTCCCCCTGCTGCTGAGTTACTCTCAGCCTTTCACTTTCTCTCTAGCTGTCAAAAGACGCTTCCTGGCACCTGCGTTAATTCGAGAAAATTGGAGGTTTTAATTACTAGCGCAGCATTTCCGCTTTGGGGCCATCTTTCCCAGCGCACTGCTGGCGTAACGGAGCCACTGTCCAGCTTGGGCAGCATTGCTCCAGGGAAAGGGGACACAGGAATGGAAAGGATGTTTCACCCGAAACCCTTTCAGCCCAGTACATGACCTCTACCAATGACACGTGGGAAGGTGCTCCATGAGAAGACGAGAAACCTCCTGCCTCCCACACCGGCCAATTCCTTTAGTGCACGTTTTCTTCCTACCCCAAAGCTGCAGGTTATCATTTTACCTTGTCTACCCCATCATAATTTTGCTCTTTGTCTTCATCAATGCTTGAATGAGTCCTGCTCGGCCCTTTCATAGGAAGATGGGTTTTAAGCCACAGCGCAATAAGGCTGCTTATTCATTCCTGGCTCCTCTCCTCTATTTTCTCTCCCAGGAAACACTTCTGCTTCCAGGTAGGCTACAATAAGAACACTTAGCACATCTCTCTGCTGGGCTGGTATGAGTCAAAATGAGTTCAACCTTTGGAAAATTGTTTCTTGAAGGCCAGAGGCATTTGTTTGTCCTATGCTTGAACGTCTATCACTGACACATCAGAGCAACCACAGCCCATCACTTCAGTACCCTCAGTGACAACCCAGGACAACTGAGGGCCCAATGTATGTCTAACAGGATAAAAAACCCCATGAAAATACTCTAATGGTCACAGTTAATGGGGTCAAAGGAGGCCTACTATGGAAAACTTCATTATTAGATGACTTTTGACTGTGCTAGTACAGTGCTTTCTTATCATCACAATCCCTAGTGGTTTTAAGGAATAAAAAGAATTTTCTCCATAACAAATCTTACAATTGTTTTCTCTTTTTTTTTTTCTCCTCTTCTTAAAAGCCTGTTTGTCACAGCCCCTTATAGTTTCCTATCTTTCTTCATCTTTCTCCCAAAGCTTGGTTTGAACAAAAAGTATCAGCATCCTGCTGCTCTTAGAGGAGCAGTGTCCTGATACACACCGTCGTGTTTTTACCTCTCTGCACGCCCCAGTCACCTTTAAGGAAGAGTTTCCGAATGAGAAAGCTTCTACTGTTAAACACAAACAATAAAAAGATTAGTGACTTTTGGTGCCAGAACCACCCCATATGTCATTGACGTTGTTGGGAGCGCTCATGGACGAGAAGCTCCACATGATCCGGTGGTACGTGCTGGCAGCCCAGAAAGCCCCCTGCCTCCTGGGCTGCATCAAGAGAAGGGTGGCCAGCAGGTCATGGGAGGTGATTCTACCCCTCTGCTCTGCTCTGGTGAGACCCCACCTGGAGCGCTGTGTCCAGCTCTGGAGTCCTCAGCATGGAAGGGACATGGAACTGTTGGATCGGGTCCAGCGGGGGGCCATGAAGATGCTGGGAGGGCTGGAGCCCCTCTGCTGTGAGGACAGGCTGAGGGAGCTGGGGTTATTCAGCCTGGAGAAGAGAAGGCTCCGGGGAGACCTTAGAGCAGCCTTCCAGTACCTGAAGGGAGCTACAGGAGAGCCGGAAAGGGACGTTTTGTCAGGGAGTGGAGTGACAAGATGAGGGGCTTTAAATTGAAAGAGAGGAGATTTAGATTAGATACCAGAAAGAACTTCTTTGGTGTGAGGGTGGTGAGAGCCTGGCCCAGGTTGCCCAGAGAAGCTGTGGCTGCCCCATTCCTGGAGGGATTCAAGGCCAGTCTGGATGGGGCTTGGAGCAACGGTGATCTGGTGGGAGGTGTCCCTGCCCAGGGCAGGGAGGTTGGAACTCCATGATCTTGAAGGTCCCTTCCAACTCTAACCATTCTGTGACTCTATAATTCTATGACTTGTAGCCTGAGAAAGTTGTCTTGGTTAGAGCCAGGTTTGAATTTAAGGACAAAGCAAGGTGAGAGAAGAGGGAAAGAATTGTAGACATTCCCAAGGTCCTCCTCCCTCTGGGCATAGAAAACCAAAGGTCTGTAGAAGAAGGGAAAGTCATTGGCAAGCTCAGGAAACAGGTTTTGCATCTCTCACTGCTTCCTGGGAGCTGCAGCACTGAGAGATGCTGCTGAAGGCTGTGACCTCTGCAGGGGGGAGTAATTACTGCTGATTTAATACCAACGTTCTCCTCTGAGTAAGGCCTACAGGGGGCCATGGCACTACATCCTGTGTGGCACCAGCATGGGCCACCCCAAGCTGAAACAGCTCTGCCTGTGCCAGCTCATGTGGGGCGGATGACGGAGAAACCAAATGCCAAAGGGAATGCAGGAAGGAGGGATGATGCAGGAGGGAGAGGGGATGCAGGAGGGAGAGGGGATGCAGGAAGGAGGGATGATGCAGGAAGGAGGGATGATGCAGGAGGGAGAGGGGATGCAGGAAGGAGAGGGGATGCAGGAGGCAGAGGCAGGCGTGTGCCAGGCAGTGTGAGCAGAGGGGTGAGGAGGAAAGCGAGATGTGCTGCAGCCGCAGTGACTTCTCTACGTTTATCCTCCTGCTGCATAAACCTGGGGTGAGTGAGCAGATGGGGGGAGGTCTAGGGGGGTGGGCTCTTCACATTCCCTCACATGTGAAGTAACGTGAGATGCAAAGAGGAAGGCAAGGCATTTTAAGGTTACCGAAATCCAAACCAGACTGAAAGTTTAGCAGTTTTTTCTGAGACGTTGATCTTTCCTTTGGCTGAGAGCTCGGTGGGAGGGCTCAGCGGGAGGGAGAGACAGCCCTGGAGCTCACCTCTGGGGAGCTCAGGGGAGACACCTGGGCACCACAGAGGTGAAAACCAGCTCTTGACTGCAAACGCAGGAGCCGAACCGCACTCTGTGTCACCGTGGGGATGTGCAGCCCGTGTGGGGTGGCGGGAGGGTGGCACGGAGCTGTCTGCTTCCTGGAAAGCGAGTGAAGCGCTGAGCTTTGGCTGCTCCACTTCCAGCATCAGCGTGGCTGCACGGGGCAAGTTGTGGGTTTTCCTGGGAGAAGGTGAAGTAAGGTGAACTTGTCTCACGGCAATTTACCACCTCCTGGTACGATGGAGACTGTCCTGGTGGAGCAAACAGTCTGCTTTAGGATGTGAACTTAAATAAATACGGTGTGATAACAAGTAGGTAGAGACTAAGGCTGCGCTGAGCAGAGCTCATACATAAACTTCTCCAGTGTAAAGGTTCAGCTGTGTTTTCCCAAGAGAGAGAAAACAGTAACACGCAGTCCTGAAAACAAAAATCCACTGAGTTTTCAAGTTTCAAATGAGTGAAAAGATTTTGTTACTACTTTCTAGGGCTTAAATAAAGAGAAGGAACGATGACAGGGTAGAGATCAAACACAGAGGACTTTTTTTTTTGCCTCATCACTGCCGTTCCTCGGAACTCACAATCTTTAGAAAGCAAGAAGAAAAACTCACTGGTTTCTAGCTATCCTCTTGATCCTAGCTATGAAGAAAAGCCTCCAGCCCAGATCAGGTAGGGTTTAAAATCCAGCACCGCTCCTCGGTGCAGGCTGTGGGATTAAAGCCCCAGCCTGTGCCGCTCAGCCCCGGGGGCTGGAGCCAGCCCAGCTGCAGATTAAATCTCTCAAATGCCTCAACAGTTCTGGGTGACCTTTTCCTCTACGCCCCAGGGAGGATCAAGCCACCTGGGAAAGTGCCTGAGATGGTTTCATCACCCAAGAAGCACCAGACGGGTGCTCAAGTATGTGTGGGCCAGGGCAGGAATGGAATGGAGCGGCCAGCGGGGCCGTGCACCAGGAGCCCTCACTCCTGAGCTGTTCTGTTCTTCTCTGCAGCGCTGAAACGTGCTTCTGTACATGATGTCCGTTCTAGCACTTCAAAGAGGAAAACTCTCCGGCCACTGGATGATGCCACAGGTGTGAGATTGATTATTGATGGAGGATTATCGATGCACAGAAAGAAAAAAGCCTTGCATCTAGTTTGGGGGCTACGTCGCACTTATCTTTCTTTGACTCCTGGAGACATAGTCATTCATTCTCTTACACGACTTCCCCAGCTCTATGAGATAATTTGCATGAAAGTGCAATTTCATCTCCTCCCCTCTTCTTCCCTGTGTCACCTTCAAAGTTTCCAGGAGTGATGTGGGCTGCGGCTTGATGCTGCTGGTCTTTCTGCCCACCCTTCTGGCTTGCTCCTACCTGGGAGCCAGCTGCTCCAGTCTTCATTTTTGCCCCCACAGCCACGGGTGGGACTACGTGCAAGCTGATGAGGGAAGTAATGAAGTTTAACTTCTTCCACCGTGAAGTTTATAAAGCCTGGATCAGTTCTCTCCAGTGCTCAGGGCGGTCCTGCTGCCATCGCATGGGGCAGCTGGAGGCACAGAGGCAAGAACAGCTCAAGCCAGTTTTCTCCCCCTGGGAAATGTATGGGGAAACCACTGTGTCCCTCAGCCTCCTCCAGTCCTCAGGCCAGCCCCGGGGCTGCCACCACATTGCTTCAGCGGGAGAACCGTCTTGAGAAGGTCCTCCTGCCATCGCCTGGAGCTGGGGAGTGAGCCCATCCAGAGCCAGGCTGAGAAGAAGGGGGGCCATTGGGAACCCGGCCCGCGCTCAGCAATCAGGTGCAGAGCCCCACAAACCAGCCACGTCAGCGCTTCTCGGGCGAAGCAACACAAAATCCAGGGCTTTGTGCCGTCTCCGCTGTCGGCACAGAGGGTTGCGCAAAGGTCCTTGCTTGCCCAGACTTTGGAGCGTGTTCCTACTGCACCGGAGCCTGAGGTCCTCCTGGGTGAGGAAAACTGGCTGCCTGGAAGTTCTTCTCCCAGTTTTCGAGTCAAGTAGTAAAACGGGTTTGCTGCTGCGCCAAGGCGGAGGGGGGAAATGTGTGTCCCTGATGTTCCAGCAGCCCCTGAGCACAACCTCCCCCAAGAGATCAGTCTTCTCGTCACACCTCCGCCTTCCACCAAACGGGAATCAGAAGCACGGCGGGGCATGAACACAGCTCCTTCCTACCAAGGTTTTGCCAGGTTAGGGTTCTTACTCCTGTTCCCAAAGTCACTGGGATACACTGCGATACAGGAATTTAAGGTCAGGTCCCTGTCTCGAGCAGGGATGTGGAGGAAGAGCAAGTTTCTTCCCTGTTGGTGGTGGATCAGGGAATGTATAGAAGGGATCTTCATCGAAAAGAGGCGTTGGCTCATTGGCATACGTGTCAAGAAACAAAAAAGGGGGAAAAAAGCCTGTCCAGATGGGGCTTTGAACTTCCTTTACTGTGTCCAGCTCTGGAGTCCTCAACACAGGAAGGACATGGAGCTGTTGGATCGGGTCCAGCAGAGGGCCATGAAGATGCTGGGAGGGCTGGAGCCCCTCTGCTGTGAGGACAGGCTGAGGGAGCTGGGGTTGTTCAGCCTGGAGGAAGAGAAGGCTCCGGGGAGACCTTGGAGTCCCTTCCAGTACCTGAAGAAAGCTACAGGAGAGCCGGAAAGGGACGTTTTGTCAGGGAGTGGAGTGACAAGATGAGGGGTAACGGCTTTAAATTGAAAGAGAGGAGATTTAGATTAGATACCAGAAAGAACTGGTGGTGAGAGCCTGGCCCAGGTTGCCTAGAGAAGCTGTGGCTGCCCCATCCCTGGAGGGGTTCAAGGCCAGGCTGGATGGGGCCTGGAGCAACCTGCTCTGGTGGGAGGTGTCCCTGCCCAGGGCAGGGGGGTTGGAACTCCATGATCTTGAAGGTCCCTTCCAACTCTGACCATTCTGTGATTCTATGCAAAAAGCCTGGCTGGGGCAATGCAGAGGGCAGGCCATGGGAGTCAGGGAGACCAAAAAGCCAGGCTGGGTGTAAATGGTTTTAAATGTACACAGATGATAAGTGTGTAATTAATTACCCTGATTTAAGTTACACTGGTGTGTGTGTGTGTGTGTGTGTAGATAACGCCGAAGGCTACACTGTTATCTTGGAGGAATGTTTGTGTCTGGAGATTCATTCTCACCCTTGCTGATAATAAACCTTCCCTGGAGTTTCTGAAACATTAATTACAGTTTTGTAACGCACAAGTTTTGCAACTGGCTCAAGGTAATTCTCTCTAACACTGCACTCTGACAGAAACAAATTAATGGCTGATTTGAAAGCTGACAGTTGCCTCGGTGTGAGCGCTCAAGACTTTATTACGTTTATTATGTATAAATAAAACGGGTCTCACCATACCTGCCAGCCCGTCTGCCTACAATAGGCACAGGCACAGCCTCCAACACAAGCCCGGCACTGGGGAAGAACCAGTTTACCCCAGCTAAAAAAAGCAAGAACAGACAGCCCCGAGCAGGGGGAGGAACTGAAAGTGATGATCTCAGAGGTTTCCTTCCCGAGGTGCCACCAGGAGACTGGGGGTGCCACCGGCGCTGCTCCCTGCTCCATCCACCCCCAGCGCCCCCCAAGCTCAGGGGGCTGCTTTGTTAACAGCGTCTCCTGCAGATCCACCGCTTTTGCCCCCCACCACATCAAATCCTCTAGCTCGCCTCACAAAGTGAGCCTAAGGGGGCAAATTTAAACCTCAAAAAAAAAAATTAAAAAGGAAGATTATTTTTTTTTCTATTTCCATACTTGTCAAGTTACCGCATCAGACCAGAAATAAGAAAATAAATGTGATTTTTAGATCACACAGAAGAAAATACATTCTCCTTTAGCCCTTTCCATGTCTCTGCTGCCTTGAGGATGGGACAGAACTTCCCGCCCGGCCATTCAAGGGCTGCCTCTTCTCCTTGGCCATCTGGGATGGAACTACATTCCCACTGGCATTATCTTTCTTAATTAGCGCAATCCTTCAAATTACAGTGGCTTTCCTGCAAGCCACAGCTTGTTGAGGACTGTGGCAGTTCTTTCTCAGTTGTTTAAGAAGTGGTGTCAGCTCTCTTACCCGACACTGCTTACAGCTCCTCAGCAGCTTTTCATAGAGAAGAAAAAAAAAATAAAAAAAGAAGTGCTAATTGCTAAAAATACAGGTACCAGCCATGATATTGAAAGTGTTTTCTCTGCGTGATTTCCTTTGCCCTTTCGTTGGCCTTGAGGGACCGTCTGTCACCTCCACGAGGAGATGAGTGATGACACCCAATTCAGAAATGAAGTGAACCTCCAGAGATCATCTGGTCCAACCTCAAGCAGGGCCGCCTAGAGCCAGTTGCCCGGGAATTGAAGTCCTGAAGCATGTCCAGAGGAGAGCTACCAACCTGGTGAGGGGTCTGGAGAACAAGTCCTGTGAGGAGAGGCTGAGGGAACTGGGCATGTTGAGTTTGGAGAAGAGGAGGCTGAGGGGAGACCTCATTGCCCTCTGCAGCTCCCTGAAAGGAGGGCGTAGAGAAGTGGGTGTTGGGCTCTTCTCCCAAGGGAACAACCCCAGGAGCAGAGGAGATGGTCTGAAGTTGGGGCAGGGGAGGTTTAGATCGGATCTTGGGAAGACTGGCTTTACTGGAAGAGTGGTCAGGCACTGGAACAGCCTGCCCAGGGAGGTGGTGGAGTCCCCATCCCTGGAGGTGTTTAAGAAAGGTGTAGATGTGGCACTTCAGGGCACGCTCTAGTGGCTGAGACTGTAGGGGTTTGTTGTGTGTGTGTGTGTGTGTGGTTGGACTCGGTGATCTCATAGGTCCTTTCCAACCGTGGTGATTTGGTAATTCCAGGCAGCTTTTGAACACCTCTGTGCTGGTGGTTTTGGCTGGGGTAGAGTTAGTTTTCTTCACAGTTCCTGCTACGGGGCTGAGTTTGGGATTCGTGCTGGAGACGCAGCTGATAACAGGGATGTTCCAGTCACCGCTGAGCGGCGCCTACACAGAGTCCAGGCCTCTTCTGCTCCTCACCCTGGCCCAACAGTGAGGGCTGCAGGGGGGCAAGGAGCTGGGAAGGGACATAGTGGGGACAGCTGACCATGTGACATCGTGCTCAGTATATAAAGTTGGGGAAGAAGAAGGAATGGCGGGGGGGACAGACACATTCAGAGTGATGGCGTTTGTCTTCCCAAGTCACCGTTACGCGTGATGCAGCCCGGCTTTCCTGGGGACGGCCAAGCAGCTGCCTGTGATGGGAAGCAGGGAATGAATTCCTTGTTTTGCTTTGCTTATGTGCGTGGCCTTTACTTTACTCATGAAACTGTCTTTACCTCAACCCATGAGTTTTCTCCTTTTCACTCTTCTGATTCTCTCCCCATCCCGTTGAGGGAGAGTCAGTGAGCAGCTGCGTGGCATTTACTTGGTGACTGGCGTTAAACTATGACAGACATGTTGGAAAAGACATCCTGAGGCCATCTGGTCTGACCCTACTGCTCAAGCAGGGCCACCTAGAGCTGGTTGTCCAGGCTTTTGAACGCCTCCAAGGACAGAGACTCCACGACCTCTCTGGGCAACCTGTGCTAACGCTCACTTTCCCTCACAGTGAAATGTGTTTCCCAATGTTCAGAGGGAACCTCCTGTGTTTCAGTTTGTGCCCATGGCCCCTGGGCCTCTTGCCACCACCCCTGCCAGTTTTTTATAGACATTGATGAGATCTTTCTGAGCCTCCTCTTCCCTGGGCTGAACTGTCCCCACTCTCTCAGCCTTGCTGCATACCTGAGGAGCTCCAGTCCCACTGCTGACGTGTGGAAACAAACTCCACAACCCTACGACATTGTAAAATAGGTATGTTTATCCAGCGCTGGGCAGCGCAGGTTGGAGGGTGGTCCCACCAAAATCGTGCGGGCCCATCGCAGTAAATTGCCTTGTATTTATAGAGCAAAGAGTTACATATTCATCATGGCCACAGGGGTGCTCATGCATATTCATGACCTTCCTCCCCACCCACCCCCCGAAAGGGGTGGTCTTTATTATAATGAGTTCTGGGAAATCATTGCCATAATCTCCACTTTTAACTCCCCCTAACTGCACACGCGCAGTATCTCTTGGTGGTTGTGGCCCAGGGTCTCGGGGATGAAGGCTGTTTGTCTTCCTCGCTGTGCGCTTTTCACCTTGATTACAAAACTTGCTTAAACCAGGTCCTTTACCAGCAGTTGTGTTACGTCCTTGAGTTAATTGGCAGGTCCCTCTTTGTAAATGTTCTATCCTGCCTTGTCCCACCATTTATTTGACAAACTCCTTCCTTCCATCCTGTTGTATCTCGTGCTTATCTGGTGGTCGGCCGAAATGCAGAGAGCTAGAGTTATAAATACGAAGCTTCAGCAGATAGTTAAGAGTCATGAATATGTCAAATAACTAGAGTCATAAATACGTAGCCCAAGCAGATAGTTAGAGTCATCAATGCGTAGCTTAAGCAGATGGCTACGGTTATAAAGATGTAGCCTAAGCTAAGTAATGGCCTTGTTATTAACCCTTAAGTGTTAGTTCTCCCCATCATCACCATCTTGGTGGACCCTCGCTGGGCTCTGCAGTCCCTCTCACAGCTGTGAGCCCAGCACAGGACACAGCTCTCCCAAGGGGCAGCTTCTGAATTCATCCCTATGGAAGATGTTATCCACAAACCGTTACCGTGAATTCTTTTAACTGTGGGAAGCTTCATCAGCTAAGGAGCAATTAGCACCGGCAGTCAACCAGTACTAACGGCCTATGCCAGCTCTGTAGGACTGGGCGGGGAGGGCAAAAATACAGTTCTGTTTGCACATTTGTGAGAAGAAAGTGATAAATTCCAGGTCAGTTAAGTGCAACCGTAAGGAAAATCTCATCAGAACTGATGCAGGACACAACGAGGATGGCGCCAAAAGGCGTGGGGAAGGGCCGAGCAGCGGGTGCCGAGCTGGAAAACGCCTTGTGGAGGGGAAAGACCTTAAAGATAAATGGGAAAAAGAAGCGGCACCTGGGAAGGCCCTGAGGAGGCGGGCGGCCTCCTGTCAGAGCCGGCCCTGAGGGGAAGGTGGGCACAGAGGCGCGGGGTGGCCGTTGGGCGAGGCATCTCCCGCCCCTGGGAGATACAGGCCGCGGCGGAGGGGAGCCCGCAGGTCCTGGATCGCCCCGGGGCGGGGGAAGCCGCGACCGAGGTACGAAAGGGGGACCGGTCCGGCGGGAGAAGGACGGGGAAAGGAAGGGGGAGGGCGGTCCGCCATGCCCCGGCCC
>VXBJ01000116.1:208439-222035 GCA_013400055.1 Nycticryphes semicollaris | reverse complement strand
GGGTGTGGGGACGGCAGGGACCGGGGGAAGTGGGAGGCGGCAGGGCTGACACGGGCCGAGCCACCCACCCCTGAGATCCCCGGGCGACCCCCCGGGCCCGCCGTGGCCCCAGGCCCCTCGCACCGTTACCCGCACGGGGCTGCTGAAACTTTGATGGGTGTTAAAGCGCCGGGTCCCGCCGGGTGCCATCCCTCCACCAGCTGCCGTTCTATCGTTACTGTGTCCTCCCGGTGGCCCCGGGGCCGCCCGGTGCCTGGCCAGCTGGGTGAGCTTCCCCACTGAGCCCTTGCCTTCCCCTGGTAAGGCCATCCCTGCCGGCCTCCCTGCGGGAGACACCAGCCTACTCTGGACCCAGGAGACCAGCCCTTGGCAGATGGTTTCCCGTGCGCCTCGATGTTGTTTTGTGGATTTATCAATATTTATTATTACGGTGATGATGGCTTTTCTTTAACCATAGCCTAATTGCGTTTTTATGCTTTCCTCTTAGGTGGCAATCTTGAACCTCCCCGAACAGTATGGTCCACGCTGGTTTGAAAGCTGTAGAGGAGCCACCACAGGTCTCCAAAAGCCCCCAGGAATAGCCCCGCCAGCAAAAGGTTCGTACGGGGGCGTGTGTGGGATTCGGGTCCTGTGGCACCTCTGCCCAGTGGCGGAGTGTTGAGGCTTAGCCTCACCAGAAGGCCCTGGGGTGTGACATACTGCCTCCAGTGAGTTCACAGGTCTTTTTTGGTGTGGCTTGGAGGCTTCTAGGCTCCCTGCCTCCTGGAGGAACGTGCTACTGCGAGGTGGATTTTTGCGCGTTGAACTAACACGTGTTCTACTCCGTCAATCCTTCTCCTTCCCTCGTTTTATTCCCCTCTTCTATTGCTTTGCAAATCTCAACCTCCCATGTTTTCGTAGGCGAGCAGAGAGAGAAAATTGGATTCCGAGCTTGGGTTCTAACGCAAGTCCTTTGCACAAGAAGGGTGGAGTAAGGATGGAGGTCTTTGTTTTCAGCTTTCCTCACGAGCTGGTTTGTAGGAGGCTTTGACGTAATTTCTTCTAATGTACTTTTTCTGTTTGTCCTCTGAGAACAGAAATAAATGGTGTTTAGTCAAAATTTGAGAAGTGTGTTATTTAAAAATCACTTCTGCTGGCAAGGTGCTTGCTTGATCTTCTCTAGAACCTGGGTCCAGTTTTGCTTTATTTTGAGAAATTGTAGCTTCACGCGTGACACGCTTAAGGTGCAATTTTGTGGGGAAATACTTGAGTAGAGACTTGTGCTCTCATAAGTTCAAAGAGCATAAACTAGTCTTTTACAGGACTCGGAGATGTACATGAAAGCTTCTGAAAACACAAGGTTTCTTCTAAGACAAGCTTATTTTGTAATGCTGCAAATACCTCAGGTTTATTTTGTCTTGTGTTTCAAAACACTGCTGTGTCCGAAGGTGTGGATAGGAGTTTGGGGTAGAGAACAGAAAATCCGGAGTGATTGGCAAGCTTGTTTTTCTCCATGTGAAACTTGGGCCTTCCAGGTTATGAATGAAACATTTTCCTTGTGGAAGGATTTCTGTGCCAGGAATTTGGGGAGCTGAGCAGTGCCTAGCTCTCTCCCAGCTGGCACAAATTTTCCCACCCGAAGGAAGGGGCAATTTAAGGTCCACACTTTCACCAGCTGCAGTCATCTGCCGTGTTTCAAAAGTCCTTATGCCCTGCTGGTGATGTGGAGCATGGGGATAATCTTCTGGGCTTCCAGGGACTTAACACGCGGCTGCCCTACCTTGCTGAGGGATGTGATTGTAAATTATTGTGCGGCCCTCTGTGGATGTTCATATTTGTGGTTTAATTTAAGAATGAGAACAAGTTTAAGCTAAACCACAGTCAGCAGCTCTTAAGGCCGGTAAATCTCCGCAGATTGTTTTGCAGTAGATTAACCGAAGCAACACCTCCGGGGTTCGTCTGTAGGCACGGCTGAACTGAAGCTCAGAGACTGGCATGTCCTCTTCTTCCGTGCTGAAGTGACTTCTCCTGTCCCAGCTCTGTAAATTATTCCCTGTGTCAACACTCTGCCAGGATGGGTTGCGCTTTGTTTGGTTTTAATGTGATGCTTGACAAACTTTTAAACCCAACTGTAAATAATGAAAGCAGCCTTAACTCAGTGGCCTTTTGGAAAGGTATCGAGGCGACTTCCTCTCCCTCCGCCTTGTCCTAGGGTCCATCTCTCGTCCTGCACCTCTGCTTCTGGCTCTTCTCCCTTCTCCTGGGCTCCTGCCTGCTCCATCTCCCTTGTCTGCTGCTGGCTTTGGCAGCGCTGGTGCAGCCCCAGTTCAGGGAGAGGGGCAGGACTTAGGTGCTCCTTGCCAAGGAGGAACTGGAGCTTTGTTAGGTCAGTTAACGCTCTTTGGTTTTGTTTTACCCCCTTCTTTGCATACATCAATTCACATAAATTTGGGTATTACATGGAACTGTATTAACAGAACGCCTTGTTAAATATTTGGGAAGTCTATCTATTGCACCAACCTGAAAACACTTTGATTAATCGGGGGATAAAGCAGTATCCCTGACAGCAGCGAATACAATTGCTGAAGTAATTCTCTGCTGTCGCTTTTCATTCTGCATCTCATCAGAGCTTGATTATTGCTGTCGCAGGTTCTCTGTTGCGAGCGTCCAAGTCCCCGCTTGCCTTCTGGAGGGCTTGGGACAAGAGAGCAGAGCTGGCCGGGTGTGCTGTCTCTTGTTACAGTTGGGGTGCGATCCTTGATCCTGTCTTTGGGCAGTTCTGCCTCGCATTGCTACCTAATTAAGGATTGCCCCTGTTTCAAATACACCCTGCTTGGTTTACCATGCTTTGAGCTGCTACTGAAGACTTCGATTATTTCAATTGCTCGGGGCAGGGAGTCCTCTCGCTTTTCAGACCTATTTCTCTTGGGCCACCTCTTTGCTCCAGCCTTTTTTTCCTTGAAGGAGGATAGAATTCTTCAGATGTGACAATCTGTTGAGAAATTGGCAGTGATCATTGGCTATTAGCTCTAAAAAAAAAAAAAAAGCCCAAACCCAACTAAACAAAAAAAGAAACCATGTACTAATGTACTTTTGAATCTTTTCTGTTGAGGCTTGTGACAGCAGCTGGTTTTGGAGCAAGGATGCATCTGACAGATTGAAATGTGTCCCCCTGCAGGAGCTTGGTGTCATCTAAAAGGTCCATGTTTGAACCAGCTCTGTTCTCGGGGACCCTGGGAGAAGGGGATGCTGTCTCCCACCACGGTGCTTGAAGCACCAGGAGCACCTCTGCCTGCAGCCCCAAGAGGATGGGTTGTGTTGCAGGACAGGAATGAACAGCTCCTGTCACTTGTCACCTGCCCCTACTGGCTCGATTAGGATGGGACCCGAGCTTTTGCTGATCCTCCAGACATGGCTCAGGCAGGAGTGATTCCTTCCTGGGGGGTGCCCTGCAAAATGGCACTGTTGTCTTGAAAGCTGTGTTGGAGGAACTGGGCTAATGTCTTTGTGTACCAACAGTCAACGTTGGAGTAGTTGAAGTGGAAGCTCGAGTGTCTGGATCAGATGTTTCTGGCCTTCGTGCCCTGCTGTTGGCGTTTTGGGCAGTGGTGGTTTTTGTCCCATAAAGGTGTTCACGCAAACAAATCTTACAATGTTTGTACTTGGGGGGTAAATGTACCTGACAAAGTATTTCTTTTGCTTTTAATTGCAGCTTTCACCATGGGGGACATGAAAACCCCAGACTTTGATGACCTCTTGGCTGCTTTTGACATCCCCGATCCCACTAGCCTTGATGCCAAGGAGACCATCCCATCAGCTGGGGAGGAGAATGAGAATCACCTGAAGTCATCGGGAATCTGCATAGATGAGCACGTGTCCTTGTCTCACTCTCTGCCTCCCTCTGATGCTCCCGTTGTGAGTGTGATAGTGAAGAACACGAGTCGCCAGGAGTCCTTCGAAGCGGAAAAAGAGGGGAATCACCTTGGGACTGCTCTGCTGCACAACGGGTTCCGCGGGTCCGATCTGCCATCAGAGGCTCACGCTTTAGTGCATAATTATGGCAAGTTTGAATCAGCTTTTATTAATGGTGACAGCTCAAGAAGTTACTCTGATAAACTGGACCAGTCCAAGTCAGAGCCTTTGCCAACATTTAGCCAGTTCAGCCCCATTTCCAGCCCTGAGCCCGAGGACGCGTTCAAAGAGAACAGTATTGGTGATAAACCCAAACATGCCCAAACTCCCTATTTTCTACCACCTTCAATGTATATACCCACAGGTGCTTCAGTACTGGATCATCTTAGGAAGGTACCAGAACCCGAATTAAGCATGTTTGATCAATACTGTAAAAAGGAACAAAAGATGGAAATCCACTGCCAGCCAGAGAATAGGCTGGAAATGAGCAGGAGAGACCAAGACAAAGCCTCGGAGAGGTTTGTGGAGTCAAGCAAGGACCTGGTAGATACCAGTAGCTTTCTTGGAGAAGGCTTGGTGTTTGGAGACCTCCCTCACAATAATTTAGGAGAAAGTAAGGGCTCTGTGCCCGAGCTGAACATGTCCTCGTCGGTACCTCCTCGCCAGAGGTTAAAGCCAACTCATTCAAAGTTGTCCTCCTGCGTGGCAGCGTTAGTAGCTCTTCAGGCCAAAAAGGTTGCTTGTATTCCAAAAGGCGATCAGGCAAACCTCACCAAGGAATCTGGTCCTTTTAAAGATGGGACAAAGGGAAGTCCAAAAATGCCCAAGTCACCAAAGAGTCCCCGAAGCCCCTTAGAAGCGGTGAGGAAGGCCAGCAAGCAGCCCGAGAGCCCTCGAAGTGTGTGCAGTGACAGCAGTGGGAAAGGCTCTCCTTCCATGGCAGCCGGCTCTCCGCCAGCCATTCCCAAAGTTAGAATAAAGACTATCAAGACATCTTCTGGTGAAATTAAAAGAACTGTAACTAGAATTTTGCCGGAAAACGATGAGCTGGGCAAATCTTCAGAAGAATCGCCTATGGAAACCTCATCCGCCGAAGAGTTTATCAAATCTTTCCCATCCCCTGACGCTAGCGCGGTTATGGACGGCGAGGCTGGCAAGAATTCGGCCAAAGCTGGGGCTGCCGTGGCTATCCAGCTGTCAAACGTAGCGAACCCTTACTCGGAGGGTATGAAAGCAGACCTTGCCGCAAACAGCACGTGTACCGTGTCCTTGTCTCCGCTGCCAAACTGCGGCGGCGGTGCCATCAAAGTAGGCGTTAAGAGGCAGCAGCAGGGCATGGTGGTGCAGCCCTCCAGCGTCACCACCTCCAGCCTTCTTCCCAAAGCCGTGCACTTGGCGAATCTCAACTTAGTCCCTCACAGCGTTGCTGCTTCTGTCACGGCCAAGTCCTCCGCGCAGAGGCGAAACCAGCCTCCGGTGACGCAGATGTCGGTGCCCTTGGTGCACCAAGTCAAGAAAGCTGCTCCCGTTGTCGTGGAGGCCTTTAATAAAGTCCTACACAGTGCCAACCCCGTGCCAATATATACTCCCAACCTCAGCCCTCCGCCCGACACCAGTATTAATTTACCCTCTTCTGGGTATTGTTGCCTGGAATGTGGGGACTCCTTTGCCTTAGAGAAAAGCCTGACTCAACACTATGGTAGACGGAGCGTTCACATCGAAGTCATGTGCACTCAGTGTTCAACGACGCTCCTGTTTTTTAACAAGTGTAGCTTGCTCAAGCACGCCAGGGATCACAAGAGCAAAGGGTTTATCATGCAATGTTCTCAGCTGCTAATGAAGCCAATTTCCGCCGACCAAATGTTTTCACCTTCTCCTACGAGCTCTGCGGCCTCCCCGGCGCCTCAGACGTTGCATTCGCCTTCCCCCTCGCGCAAGCCCAGCGCTGCCCCTTCGGGAGCTGGGGTGGGAGTTCCTGCCAGCGCTCAGCCGGCCTTGCCCCTCTATACGGACCCACTGAGGCTAATCCGTCACGGACTGAAGTGCTTGGAGTGTAACAAGCAGGCGCAGGATTACGTTGCTTTAGCAGCTCATTACCAGAGAACCTCGGAAGATAACGAGAGACTGGTAAGTCCTCTGTTCTAACCTCGTCGTTAGTTAAACCTCTCCGCCTTTAAAGAGGTTGTCCTCGAGGCGGGGCGGAGGGGGGGGGGAAAATAGGCATCCTAGTGGCAAATGAGTCACTTTGCCTACAAAAGTGTTTGTGAGGGAGGATTTGGGATAGGCATGAGCCCAGACGTGTGCTGGGTGTTGCTTGCCCTCTTTTCACCTTTTGCCAGCCAAAAGAGGGTAATGAGGAGACGGTGGAGATCCTCGAGCATCAAAGGAAGGTGTCGGAGATCAAAGATCGCTCGGATGAGGCGCACAAGAGTGCTGTAGGGGAAGACCAGCAGAGTGTTGCCTGAAACAGGTTTTCACGCTCTAAAGGTGGCTAGAGGAGATCTGCCACAATTTAATTTTTACTTTTCCCATGTCTCGTGCCAAAGCCCTTCCCTGTAACGCTTTGAACCTCGCGTGCGGTTTGTACTGTTAGTGTGGTAAGGTGTGGATTGGGACAGGACTGGTGAAGAGGTGAGCCATGCGGTGGTGGGGCTGGAAGGCTATTTTTGGGCTGGTTTTTGCCCTTTGGGTGGGAGAGGGACGAGTCGATGCCGTGTTTCCATATTTCTGTAGGAGGGCTCAAGGACCTTCTCAGTAGCTTCCTGCCCTGCTGGCTCTACTGCCTTCACAAGCATCCGTTGTAGGTGCAGATGGAGGGGTCTGAAGACCCTTTGAACCCCCAGCTTAGGTTTCTGCTGATGAAGAGGAGGAGATGCTCTTCGTTATGTACTGAGACTACATGCTTTATTTATAGTTTCTATTTTGGAAGATATGGTCGATGCTCTTTAAGTGTAAACCAGCCTGAAGTTGAAGAGGAGGAGGAGGAAGCCTTTCTCCTTATCTCTTTAGGTGAGGTGGTCTGGCTGCCAGCAGAGCTGGTGGGCTTCCCAGTGCAGGCTCTTCCCTGTGTTGGGGAGATGACCACCAGGCTCTGCCATTGCCGTGGTAGTACCTGCATCCTCCAGAGCTTCACATAGCTTGTCAAATGCCTCACAGGAGTGTTGAGGTTACTGCGGTCCCATTCAGATGCTTCGTTATCTTTCTTTTAAATTCATCAGCAGTGGGGAAAAAATAAATAAAAATGATGGCTGAATGGTTTTTATGCCATGAGAAATGGTGAGGCCCGAAGGGATCTGCGCAGCCACGTAATCAGGTTTCTTGCCCAAGCCAGCGCTGCGTTCTGTCAACGCTGGAATTTATTTTTCAACTATAATGCATTTTTAGGAAATGTCAGCAGCCTGGGATTAAAACCTTCAGGGGAAGGGACACAGTGGGTGCTCCAAAGTGAGCTAAAATGTTCATCAGTCAGGTTAGAAATGTTTCTCCTATTTTTTGTTGAGGCATTATCAATTCAAGAGCTCCTTAAAGAGAGGAGGAGTGTCTGATAGTATTTTTAGCTTGTAATCAAATAATTTATTCTGTAACTTACCCAAGAGTTTAAGCTTCTCGCTTCAAGTTAGGTCTGCTAGATGTGCTGTTACCTTTGTAGTGATTTTCTGGAGTAGAAGCTCTGAAAAACGGGAAGAAGAGGTGATGTTAGAGGTTGTAAAACTGTCTCCTCCCTGTTTGATCTTCCCATGCTTATACTCAGTGGGGTGCATGTGTTGCTCTGGGAGTCCCTTTCTGTTGTATCTGCTGTTCTCCAGACTGCCTGGTGCTGCTCCGTGCTGTTCCCGAAACATCTGTTCCAACAAAACTATTACATTTATGAAGGAAATAAGAGTTTGTACCCATATGCCTGTAATTGTGTGCCTCCAGACTTAGCAGGAGCTAATGGAAACCATCCCTCTGCCTTCCAGTGCTACCCAGGGCGTTTGGTGTCCCCAGGCTGAGGGGTAAAGGGTTGGATGAGACTGGGTGGCCTCACAGAGGTCCCTGCAGTAGGTGGGTACAACGCTTGGCTTCTCTAAGTGATCTGAGGGAGAAGGTATGAGGTTCTCCTACATGTGTCTCACTTAGGTGATGCACTGTGTAGCTGCCATCAGTAACAAGGAGTGAGAAGCTGAAGGCTTTCCCCATCAGGAGTGTTGATGAACGTGAGTCTGATAGTAAACATGGTGTGAGAAGGATGTAGGTAAGGCTCTTGGAGCGTGCATCATAAGCTCCTGAGAAAGGAAAACCAAGAAATGGCCAAACCTCTTATAAGATGATGTTGTGGATAGCCCTGACTCTGCATTAATGAAGCTAATGGAGCTTCATTAATGAACTGGAATGTGTTCAGAAAAGGGGCAACGGAGCTGGTGAAGGATCTGGAGCATGAGTCTTGTGAGGAGCGGCTGAGGGAGCTGGGGGTGTTCAGCCTGGAGAAAAAGAGGCTGAGGGGAGACCTTCTCGCTCTCTCCAGCTCCCTGATAGGAGGGGGTAGCCGTGGGGGGGTGGTCTCTTCTACCAGGGAACAGGCGATAGAACAAGAGGAGATGGCCTCAAGTTGTGCCGGGGGAGGTTTAGAGACATAATGGGAACAATTTCTTCACTGAAGGGGTTCTTAAGCCTTGGAATGGGCTGCCCAGGGCAGTGGTGGAGGCACCTTGGAGGTATTTAAAGCTGGGCAGAAGTGGTGCCGAGGGGCATGGGCTAGTGGTAACTTGGCAGTGTTGGGTTAACAGTCAGACCTGATGATCCTAAAGGTCTCTTCCAACCAAAATGATTTTATGATCCTTATTTCTTGGGTTGGTATTTTTATTTTAGTCAGGAAAAAAGAAAAGAGGGGAACGTTATTGGTAGGAGCTGGAGAAGTTCAAGTGACTGATTTCAGACACACTTTCTTAGATGGTGGGAGCAGTTGAAAATAGTTGGAAGGTGGCTGAAAAACACTAGTTTCCATCCCCTGGAGTCCTGATGGACAACAGGATGACCATGAGAGAGGTCATCCTAGGTCCCTGCCTAAAGCTTATCATCTGTGACTATGCAGATGTTTGGTCCAGGTTGTCCCCAAAATGAAGGTCCCCATGTGTAAGGAAAAGAGTGTCTTTTGGTGAAGATGAAAGGTAAAAGTGATTTGTCTGTGGTGCCTGGATTTGTAGTAGGAGATGGAGACTCCTGACTAGAAATAAGACAGGTGGATTTTTGATCAATGTTCTTAGGAGCTTTTCTGTTCAGTGATACCAAATCTGGATTATTAACCATGACATATGCATCCAGCGTCACCATAACTTGAGAAACTCAGCAGACTGAAGTGCTCAACTGTAATGCTTTCAACTCAAAAAAAAAAATGAAAACTTCTCAGATCTGATGTGAAATGGGTATGTCACCTTGTTAGGAAGGAAGGGTTGATCCAACAGGGAGAATGCAGAAAAGAAATAACAGGAAAAAAGGCTCATTTTTCAGTGTGTGAGGAGGATGGGGCCAGTCTTTTTTCAGTGGTGCCGAATCGGAGGACAAGCAGAAATGGGCACAGACACAAACATCAGAAGTTCCATCTCAATGTGAGGAGGAACTTTGTCCCTGCGAGGGTGGCAGAGCCCTGGCAGAGGCTGCCCAGAGAGGTGGGGGAGTCTCCATCTCTGGAGATGTTCAAACCCCACCTGGACACATTCCTGTGGGACCTGCTCTGGGTGGCCCTGCTTTGGCAGGGGGTTGGACTAGATGATCTCCAGAGGTGCCTTCCAACCCCATAGCATTCTGTGATCTAGGTGAAGATATCCTGGCTCATGGCAGGGGGTTGAACTAGATGGTCTTTAAAGGTGCCTTCCAACCCAAACCATTCTATGATTGTATAAAATTTGTTGAAAGAAATCATGGAAAATTGGGAATATTTTACAGGAGGACCTAGATGGTCTTGAAGACCAAGTAGGAATGGCATGAAGCAACTGAAAAGCAGGATGTGTGTGTTTGGTCATGAGAACACTCTTGAGTGACCAAGGTGACAGAGTTCATGTTAACCTGGAATACAAGCCAGGGTCACTGCTAGAAATAACCCAGCTGGAGAAGAGCATGTTGGGTTGTTTATTGGGGATAAACTGGAATGAGTGAAGGAAGAACGACCAGAGAAATGGCAAGATGATCTCGGGAGGGGAAATAAGAAACCTTTATGAATTCAGCTTGGCAAAGGCCTGGTAAATCAGGGTGTGGGTCTTCTTCAGTACAGAGGTAGACACAAGATTAAGGTGAAGGTTGTGGCACTTTATTGTGGGCTTTTGGTTTTTTTCCACCAGAAACTTAAGTCTGCCAAAAGAAACTCTGGGTAGTTTTTTGTAGCTGGGGCTGAAGTTACATGAGAAGAACAAAGCCCCTGCAGCTCCTGGTGCCCTTCCTTTCAGATGTGCTTCTCCTTAAAAGAGTGAGAGTGGGTGCAGAGGACGCTCTTGTGTCTGGTGTGATGTTTATGGAGAAGAGCTTCTTAAATTTAGGGGCAGCAGTGATGCAAGAAGTCACTGAAATAGATTTACACGGCAAATTAGAAGATCGATCTGTAGTGATCAGAGGAGCAAATTCTGGAAGAGGTTTTGCAGCAGAAGTTAATGAACAAAAGACACCAGCTGGCTTTGAGACGGAGCTTATTTGGGTTTTTGGCAGGGACAGAGCAGTGCACAATAACATGTGCAAGAATTCAAAGTACTTCCTGACCCTCCTGGGCATAATTGTCCATCCGCTGGTAACCAGAGATGGTTCAGGCTTTATTTATTTATTTTTTTTCTCTCTGTCTTTTTTGACTTGACCACCCAAAATCCCACCGAGGTAGCCAGGAACTTGAATAAAGTACAAACTGTAAACTAAGGACCTCTGAATTTTCTTGTACCTTTACGCTTTTGTTCTCCCCCTTCTTTTTCTTCTTCTCTCACCCTTTGTTTTGTCTGGTAAGAATTTGTGACATATCTTATTTACGCACCGCCTACATGGGGTTATTTAAAAGCAGTTTTATTGCTGCCTTTTCTTTTTCTTCTTCCTTCTTTCCTTCCTCCTCTTAAATCAATGCTTTATAATTTATTGGCTAAAACTTGCCAGGAGCTAGTGGGACCACATGCTGCACTGGTAATTTCCCAGCAGCGCAGTAGCAAGCAAGGAAGACAGCAGCCACATCTTTGCTATTTTTCTCTTTCTCCCCTCCCGCCCCTTCTACGTTCATGTTTTAATTTAGAAAACAAGAGGATTGAAAAAATCAACAAAAATTCCCTAGGCCCCCCATAATGCACTGCTTTCTCCCTCTCCCAAACCAAGGGCGATTAATGCAGTCCTTGGGTACTAGCAAGGATGAGTTTTGCTTTCTATACAAAATTTCCCTCTGGATTTTGTAGAAGCAAAGGGATGGAGGATGTTGAGGCAACGGAGCTCGGGGTGGGGGTGGCTGGGAGAGCAGACAAGGAGGTGCCATCGAGAGGGACATGGCCAGGCTGGAGAGTTGGGCTGGTGCAAATCGCATGAAGTTCAACCAGCCCAAAGTTGCAGGGTCCTGCACCTGGGACATGGCAAACCCAAGCACAGATACAGGTTGGGTGGAGAATGGCTGGAGAGCAGCCCTGAGAAGGACTGAAATTCAGAAAAGAACTGAAATTCTTGAAATTACAGCTGAGATGATAAAGAGAAAAGAAGTACAGACAAAGCAATTTTAGAATTAAGCTTACTTGATGCAGGGTTGTCTAAGATCTGTGATGCTAGTGGGGTCTTTTCCTGCTTTTGTTCCTAAAACTGTCAAGTTTCTAGGTCTGCACTGATGCTTTAACCAGAGATACTTCCTCATACACAAGAAATGTGTTTATTGAGCAGCCTTAATTTCTAGGGAATGAGGTTTTAGTCAAATGCCTTATTTTATTGAGGTTTAAGCACCCTGGCGTCTTGTGATGATTTAGGTCGCTGTGTGTGTGTAGGAGTTGGTCTTGGTGAAGGTCTGAGGAGGAGGCTGGGTTTGGGAGAGCTGGGCTAGGGGTCGAGGTGCAGGAACACACACTGAGGGTAACCAGGGTCGGCAGGAGGAGGTGGGACGCAATGGTGAGGCCAAGGACACATAGACAAGAGTTGGGGAGTAAGCGAGAGGTGGCACAAGAGAGGATGGAGGGGAGAAGTTTGGGATTGAAAGGTGTCTTGTGGTCACGTCCTTCAGGTTTGAAGGCCAAGCAGACTTCTTGGTGGCATTGGCCCTGTAGGCTGACATCTTAAAACAGGCAACTAGAACCAAGAAAGTAAAAATACTTTTTTTCCTGTGCTTGGGCACGATGGTGTAAGAGTGTACAGGAGTGAAGGAGGATAAAAAATCTACGTTAGGGTTAGACCTGACACATATTGTCTCTTCTCACAGGTCATTAGTGATAGAATGAGAGGGAATGGCTTCAAGCTGCGCCAGGGTAGGTTTAGGCTGAACATGAGGAAAGGATTTTTCCCAGCAAGAGTGGTCAGAGCCTGGAATGGGCTGCCCAGGGAGGGGGTGGAGTCCCCATCCCTGAGTGTGTTTCCGAGTGGTTGAGATGTGGTGTTGGGGGATCTGGTGTAGGGGAGGACTTTGTGGAGTGGGGCTGATGGTTGGACTCGATGATTCCAAGGGTCTCTTCCAACCTGAATGATTCTCTGATTCTATATTCTGCCAATGAAACTTGACCTCGCTGTTTTTAGGGTATCCGTTGGGTTCTAGATTTTTCTTCAAATTAATAATCTTGAGTTTCTGTTGTAGGGTTTCTCTCATCTGTAAACTGAACATGCTAATGCAGTGGTGCCTATTCATTTGAAGAGAGCCTGGGGAGCAGCATAGTTTAGTTCTCACACGGACAGCAAAAGACATTTGCTGTTCCCCACGTCTCCTTGCAACAGTAAAATCCATTCTAACTTGGATGTTTGAAATAAACCAAGTGAAAAAAAAATCCTCCTGAGCATCTGGATGGTGACGGTAGCGTGGCCTGGCAGGAGGTGGGGAAGGGGAGCACAGAGCTGTGTAGAAGGAAGCGTTGGACCAACCCATTACACCACTGGAGCATCCATGGTGAGGGATGCAGGTTGCTGGTGTTCGTCCCAGTGAAGGGAGTAAGTGAAAGCTCATGTGAAGTTAGAGCGTGAAGTTAAGTAGTAAAGAGCCACTACTTCTTTATTTATTTATTTATTTAATGGCAGAAGCATCCCACTGATCTCTAGCTGCCTGCCATCTTTCAGCTGCAGAGATATCAGCTGTCCCTGCAGCTCTGCCCAAAGTAGAAAAAAAATTAAAGCTCATGGAAAAGCTGGATTTGGGAAGAACTTGGGGTTTGGGGCACTGCTGGTGGGGGATTTTTGGTTTGAATACGTAAAGGACAAGTGATGTTTAAAACATTTGCATTCTGAAAATCTAATTTCTGTTCCCCTCTAACTGTTTCACTCTGAGTCCTTAGTACTTTTTTTTGTTGTTGTTAATTCAGGGGTTGTTTGGCTTATGCACCTTTTCCTTTTTCATAGCCCTGATCCTGAGCCTTAGAGGTGGTGCAGCTCCATGTCTTTGGCTGAAGCTACATGATGGTCACATCTTAAGGAGGACCCTTGTATGCTGGGGGAATCTCTTAAATAGAGGTGAACTTCATCAATATCACTTACTCTGTAACAGCAGAGAGACTCTAAAACTGATGTGAGTCCTGCATTTGGGTCACACCA